>JADBJO010002593.1:265000-266611 GCA_016801955.1 Conus betulinus | reverse complement strand
GTCTGTGTTCACTCTTGTACATTAGGTTTCTTGCATTTGGTATTATTATATTTCAGAATTTGTATCTTTTTCTTTCTTTTCTTTGGCCCTCTGAAAATAAAATTCTGCGTTCATTCTCTCTCTATCCTTACTCCACTACCCTCTGAAAATAAAATTCGTTCGTTCATTCTCTCTCTCTCTCTCTCTCTCTCTCTCTCTCTCTCTCTCTCTCTCTCTCTCTCTCTCTCTCTCTCTCTCTCTCTCTCTCTCTCTCTCTCTCTCTCTCTCTCTCTCCTTCCTCTAATCCCCCCCCCCCCCGTCCCATCCCCACCCCTACTGTCTGTGTTCACTCTTGTACATTAGATTTGTTGCATTTGGTATTTATTATATTTCAGAATTTGTATCTTTTTCTTCTTTTCTTTTGGCCCCAGAGGGCTGGATGTAAAAAAAGCAGTTATCCTTACTCCACTACCCTCTGAAAATAAAATTCGTTCGTGCATTCTCTCTCTCTCTCTCTCTCTCTCTCTCTCTCTCTCTCTCTCTCTCTCTCTCTCTCTCTCTGAACAACAGAAGACATAATTGAAGTTGACAAGTTTGTCTACCTCGGCAGTGTGGTCAGCAAAGATAGAGGTACAGATGAGGATATCAAGAGCCGCATCAATAAAGCCAGGCACACCTTTACTACGTACGCTACGGCCTACCTGGAATTCCTCTGCCCTCCCACTCCACAAGAAGATCAGATTCTTCAACTCAAATGTGAAATCTGTTCTTCTGTATGGTTCTGAAACGTGGCGAAACGACAAAGACAAACACCCACAAACTCCAAACATTTATCAACAGATGTCTGCGAAACATTTTGAACATCAGATGGCCAGATGTTATTGCCAACACAGAACTGTGGAAGAAGACCAAGCAAGTTCCAATAGAATTAGAAAACGGAAGTGGGAATGGATTGGCCACACCCTCAGAAAGTCTCCATCCAACATCACAAGACAAGCCTTGAATGGAACCCTCAGGGCAAGAGAAAAAGTGGGAAGACCAAGGCAGACATGGCGAAGGAGTACCGACGCAGAAGTGAAGGCCGCCGGAATGACGTGGGCCGAGCTGAAGAGGATTTTCCGAAATCGTGTCCGCTGGAAGAGTGTGGTTGCGGTCCTATGTTCCCCAGGGAATTCAGAGGACCAAGTCAAGTCAAGTAAGTCAGTTTCTCTCTCTCTCTCTGAATCAGCAATCATTCGTTCGTTTTTAAGATAGTCTCCAAGGAGAAAATACTCTCCAATGGGGAGGAAACATCCATTAACATATAACTCCTGGTCAGATACCGATATTTCGAAACCTGATTGTTTTTCCTCAGTGACCGCGGAAAGTGGTAACTTAACTCCTCTGCCTTTTTTGATTTTAAGAAGAATGCTATCCCAGAAAAAGGCTGGTGTGCAATACCGTAGTATGTTTGTTGAGTTTTCAAAAAAACAAACCAAAAGTGCCACCTAAGAAGCAAAAGAAAAAATCAAGAAAGAGCAAAACAAGCTACATTTTCTAGTGAAAAGTAGAAAATATAAAAAGATAACCTCTTAAGACACAAGTGCTGAGGGCCAGTTCTTGGAATGAATCCACAAGGGACTAAATTATAAT
>JADBJO010002593.1:257500-260000 GCA_016801955.1 Conus betulinus | reverse complement strand
AACTTTTCAGGACTTAAACTGAATTTGCACAAAACCAAAGCAATACGACTAGGTAAAGGAGGAGAAGAACGGAATTTACCGTTTCCCATCGTTGATAAAATAAAAATCCTGGGAATTTTTTTTTTTCACACAGAAACAATGGCTAGAAATATTGAAGATAATTGGAAAGTCGAGTTAAAAGAATCCATAATTTGATAAAACAATGGAGTAGAAGGGATCTCAATATACATGGCAAAATTGTTATAGTTAAATCCTATATTGTCAGCCAATTGACATTCGTCATGCAATGTATAGGTATCCCGGAAGTAATTCTTAGGCAGATGAACACATTGTTGTATAGGTTCATTTGGCAAAGAAAATTTGGCAACCGTAAAGCTTTCGAAAAGGTGAAAAGAAAAACAATGGAAAGTACTATAGTGAAGGAGGACTTAAAATGATTAATATGTTAGAATTTCAAAAATGTTTGTATTTACAATGGGCTGGAAAGCTGTTTTGTGCTGCTAACGATAACTGGACCTTTATACCCAAATGTCATTTGGGTAAACTTGCTACAGAACGAAATATTTTCAGGATAAACTGCAGATCAAAGCAGCTACAAAAAGTGAGTGAAATAGAAAACGACTTTTGTCATTATAACATATCTAGATAATAAAAAAGAAATTACAGGATGTAAACAGTAAGAACGTTTACTTACTGTACGTTCGTGCGTGCGAGTGTGTGTGTGTGTGTGTGTGTGTGTGTGTGTGTGTGTGCATTCAAGAGTGCATGTTATTGCGCGCAATTGTGTGTGTGTGTGTGTGTGTGTGTGTGTGTGTGTGTGTGCGTGCGTGCTTGCGTGCGTGCATGCGTGCGTAAGTACGCGGGTGTGTGTGTGTGTGTGTGTGTGTGTGTGTGTGTGTGTGTGTGTGTATGCATGCGTACGTACGCGGGAGTGTGTGTGTGTGTGTGTGTGTGTGTGTGTGTGTGTGTGTGTGTGTGTGAGTGTGTGTGTGTGAGTGTGTGTGTGTGAGTGCGCGCGCGCGCGCGCCGCGCGCGTTCGTGCGTGCGAGCGTATTTGTCTGTTTTTTTTTTTTTTTCTGTTTCTTGGTTTTTAATCGCGTCATTTTTATGACTAGCATGCAACTTGAACGAAAGAGCGAGTCCCAGTGCCGCAAAGTAAGTGTAATGCTTATATGCGCATGTCTATGTTTATGGCATTACCAGCATAATCAGACTCGTAGGAAAAAATGCTGATTTTCATGAAAGAATTTCTGTTTTCGATTTTTGATCCTTTAGGACATGATGGGCAGATATCCCGTGCACTGGAATTAAAAAGAAATTAACAATGGATTTTCGGACAAGCACTTGTGCTCTGTGGTAAATCTGGTTCTTTCGTAGCGCTAAAATATAATGTTTTTTCCCCTCAATTTTCAAGAGGAAAAATATACAGTTTTTCTTATGTTCTTTTGAGAAGCAGTAGGAAGAAATTCCAGTGTTTAAAGTGTTCAATTCATATACTCAAAGCCCAGCCGACCATACAGAACTTTTTCGAGGGTTGTCAAACCCAAAGAAAATACGCCATAGACTGGTCAAATCATCGAAACAAGTCATGTCCTGAGGGAAACAAAACGTTAATGACATGAACGCTAAGGTATTGGCATCTTACGTCATACCTAGGCTGTGATGACAGCACAAAGGGTTCCCTTTGATGTTTTTGCCGCCAGATTTGTTTTTTAATTAAAAAATGAAAGCCACAAAAATACGATAAAAAAAACCTCTGGGCACATGGACACCACAGAGAAGACAGGCAGTATGTGCTCTGGACAGTGTGTGTAATTGTCACTCCTTCATCGCAAGATCACGACAAAATTACATTTAGCATGCCATGAATTGCTACCAGATGAAAACTGTTGTGTACACGTTTCCAGAAGAAGGACAGGAGAATGGTTCACTAAGGCAGAAAAACAGTAGATGAGAAAGAAATCAATAAGTAAATGGTAAATGAATGCATAAGTAAGTAAATGAATTTAAAATGAATAATTGAATAAATAAATGAATTAATAGATTAATTGATGATTAAAAAGAAGAAATAAAGAAATAACAAATAAATTAAAATCAAAGATATATATATATATATATATATATATATATATATATATATATATATATATATATATATATATATATATATATATATATAACAAAGCAGAGTCAACGAAAGTGGCAGAAACAGAGGAAGTGACCAGGTCGGAAGCTCCTGAAGGCGGGCAAACTTTTTGTATTGAAAGAGTCCCCGGCTTCCTCGCAGGAATCAACTCCCGACAGAGCAGGGTAGCAGAAGCTCTGCAGAGAAGAAGCCCTCTAATGCAAATGCTTTGACGTTAGATCCAAACACTACATGGGTCCGGACTGTATCCAGGTCATGACCCCTGAATACCCTCTACTGCTGCTCAAAGCTCATCGACATACTCTTGTTTTAGGTAAGGTATCTGTTTAATTCAAATATCTAATATATACAGAG
>JADBJO010002593.1:247500-252500 GCA_016801955.1 Conus betulinus | reverse complement strand
CCTATCGTCATTCATTCTCGTTAACTTGAGCCAATATTTTATGCATTTCAAATAGGAATTTAAATAAATTGGATATCGTCCAAGTTCACCATAAACCAGATCATTGGGCGTTCTACTGTCTACATTCAAAAAGCGTTTCATCGCATACAGGTGAACTTTTTCAATTAAGGCACCTTTGTCAAAAGCCCATACTTCTGCACCATATTGTAAAATAGGCTGTACCTGTGAATCAAACAATTTTGTAAAAAAAACACTGAACGAGTTACACTCCAACTTGTACAAAACATGAAGAATACTATTGACCGCCTTTTTGGCTCTATTGACTATATCTTGACAAGCAAAACCAAAACTAAGTTTCGTTGTAAAATAAATACCAGGTATTTGTAAGCATTAATCACATGTATTTTCTCACCTCCATAGGTCCATTTTTCAGTGCGGGCTAAATATCCTCCTTTACGAAATACAACAATATTGGTCTTATTCATATTAACATTTAGTTCTAGTCTGCCTGCTGCAGAATACAAATTATTTAGTTGTCTCTGGAGACCAACCACTGATACTGAAATTAGAATAATATCATCGGCAAAAAGCAACATAAACAATTCCAAAAGATCAAAAGTTACTCCATGACGGCCATTTTCAATTATTTCTAAGGCTAACTCATTAATAAATAAGGAAAATAAAATCGGACTACAAACATCTCCTTGTTTAACCCCACTTGTACACTTGATGAATTCCGATAATTTTGCGCCTGATCGTATTTTTTGCTTTTACCTCACAATACATACTCTTTATTGTACTGTACAACTTACCCCTGATTCCATTTTTTAACAAAAAAACAGGCCATAACAATTTTCGAGAAATGGAATCAAAAGCCTTTTCAAAATCCACAAAGGCAACATATAACTTCTGATTCTTTACGAGTTGTTTCTGAACAGCAGCAAGCAGGGTGAATATGTGATCAATTGTAGAATAACCTCTTTTAAACCCCGCCTGATGCTCTCCAGTTATATTGTTCTGAATTACCCATTCATGCAATCTACTATTAATAACCGAGCTGTAAAGTTTGCTACAAATATTGCATAATGAAATACCTCTATAATTATTTACATTGTTAACATCACCCTTCTTGAACAAGGGTAAAAATTATAGATTCTTTCCAGCTGTCAGGGTAAGCGCCACTATCAAAGAGGAAGTTAAACAACTTCACTAAGAAATTCAAGACATACTCGCCAGAATATTTTTTAAAAAAAAATCGCCAATCAAACCATCAGGGCCAGCAGATTTTCCATTTTTCAGGTTTCTGATTGCGAGCAACACTTCTTCTCGAGATATTGCTCTTTCGTACGGAAATTCCTCCTCATTTCGTGAACTAAGTCTCTGTAATATTTTTTTCTTCATTTTTCTCCAACAAGCTTCTAAAATGTTCGAACCATTCAATTACAGAAATATTGTTTGACGGTTGAAATCTTCTCCTTGCAATCTTGTGTACAGTTTCCCAAATTCCTGTTGACTCTTCACAGAATTAATCAATACATTTAGCAATGAATCGTTGTGTTCTTTCTTTTTCCTTTTATTAAGATTTTTATATTCACGTCTTGCAACACAGAACGCGACACGATCACCTTTATCCAAAGTTTTACAAAAAAAAAAATCTCCACAGACTAAGCATTTTACGTTTTGATGTTTTACAGTCCTTATCATACCAACTATCATCACTAGGAATACTTTTATTTAAAACTGCCTTTTTCTTCATAATTTCAGCTTGATCTTTCATGATCACCTCAAAATTGCGTATTGCTTCATTTACATCACTATGTATAAGGCCTTCTGCTGTTGCCATCTTCTCTTTAACATCTTGAGAGCACATGGAACGATTGAATACCAGGGCATAATCCTTGTTCCAGAAATATTTAACAATAAATTGTTTACTTTGATCACTCGAGTCATTGTGTTGTACATTTCTCTTCCTTTTGTTTGGCAATACGTAATACAAGGGGCATGTGATCCGATTCAAATCTTTCCACAACAGTAAGAGTTAACTGTTCACAAAGAAGCTCAAAAAAACGTTTCTTGACAACAAAAAATAGTCATTTACACTGCATCCTACATCAGAAATATATGTAAAACGACCTTCAAGGTCGCCACTGCACATTCCATTTAAAATGTAAAGTCCCAAAACAGTGCACATATCCAAAAATTTCTTTCCATATGCATTTAAGATTTTGTCTTGAGAAGTTCGTTTTATACAATTATCATTCTTATTATGAACAACATGTAATTCAAGCTCATCTAAAAGTATAGGAAATTGTCAGACGTTCTGGCATTCATATCACCACATAACAGTATTTCAGTGTCTTCCAAAGACAACAACGTATTACAACAACACATTTTCCAACAGATCAATGCCATTGTCGAAACCATTGATAGTATAATATGGCGAATTTTCAGGAGGAACATACGCACATACAAGTAAAACATTATTATGTAGACCAAAAAATCCTTTATCAAGTATAAATGTCATGGCATAAGGACTCTCACAATCAACCTCATGCACATATGGAAGAAGATATTTTCGTATCAAACAAATTATTCCTCCTGAACTTCTCCCTTGCCTTGTTAGTTTGACAGCTGGTTTAACGAATATTTTATGATCTATAAAAATAAACTTGATTCAAACTTTTCAACAAACGTTTCGACCAAACAAGCAAAATCAAAAGAAGAAATAAATTGAATGAAGTGTGAATTGTCTAATTTATTAAACAACCCACATACATTCCAATGGAGGAAGAAAAAAAATATTTACAAAGTTATTCGTAGTACCAAAATCACGGCAATACGAACTGTCACTGTTAACACTTCCGTCACAATCATTCGCCATTCCGTATCTTTTCCAGTATCTGTACCACTCGCCGACATTCTGTCACCGTCCCTAACCGATTGATACGTCGTCTCACTGTCACTATCACTGTCTGATCCATTCGCCGTCACACTATCTCCATTATCGTCTAATTCACTCCCTGTCACACTATTTCTATTTCCGTCCAATCCAGTCACTGTCACATTGTCACCACCACGATGTGATTCATTCTCTATCACACTTTCACCACCACTGTCACCTCCACAGCCTGTGTCATTTGTCATCATTGTGTCACTCTTCTGTGTCAGTACCACTCTCTGTTTCGTTCGTCATCACTCTGTCTCTATCACTGACGGGTTCATTCACTGTCATACTGTCAACACATCTGTCTGCTTCATTCATCGTTGCACTGTCACCACAATTGTTTATTTCACTGTCCGCACCACGGACAGCTTCATTATTTGTCACACTGTTATCACCACAGACTTTTTTAGTTGTATGCACACTGGCCACTTTTATCCCAGTCTTAAAATCACTACAACTACTTGTTATGACCCCATACATACAACCATCGTCCCTCTGTCTTCCTGATTCTGTTGGACAGCAATGACCATAATCATTCTGCTGTAAATCCAGACCCATCATCAGTATCTTTTCCATTTAAATTCAGATATCTGTCACAATGATTACATGAATCGAAAAACATGTCGTCATCAGCACAATGTTTCTCCTTCGAGAAAGAAAATTGTGTACTATTAACATCACTGTCAAGTAAATTTAAATCATTATTCGACACGGACAACAAAAATAATCATCATTTACAGTTTCTGTCATAGGACAATCAACATGGCAATTCACAACATCAATAATTTTATTCTTGACATTGATTTCATGCAACACATCAACAAATTCAACATTATCCACGTGATCCGACACTGCCGTGTACACACATCCAACACAGATATCGCGCACGGGACTTTCGCTGCTCACTTGTCTTATGACAACAGAGTTCACGCTGTCCTCAATGCTCCGTCCTCGCGACCCAGAAACATGCACACTACACGGTGACAACGTATTTTTTGCTACCTCCTGAACTTGGCTGTAGCAAAATGTCCAGTCATGGGGCCGGCCTAACCGCTATCCATGTTCAACAAGGTTTCCACCATCGTCTAAAACCAATTTACCAATTACCCATCAATTACCAGATGGTCATAAATCATTGACACTTTCTTTTTGTGATCTGGCAGACTTCAAATGGGGCACAAGCTTTTTTCTAATGTCTCTAACCCGCACAGAAAAATCTTCACTGATGAAAACGTCACTTCCTTTCAACCTCTTTTTGGCCCGCAAAATCTTATCTTTATCCTTAAAGAAAGTGCATCGCGCAACAATCGGCGAATCCTGCTTAGTGTTGAGACGATGGACTCGGTCAAACTGAATGTCACCTGCAAGTTCTAATTTGTCAGTAATCATTTCGCGTACGGTGTCTTCACATTCCTGCCACGTTTCACTCTGTCTGCGAGGAATACCATGAACAATTATATTATTCCTCTTTGACCTGCCCTCTAAATCGTCCACTTTTCTATCTAAAAATTTCATCCTCTCATTCAGACTGTCATTCTCATTTTTCAGTTTATCATTTTCTATCTTGAGATCTGACACTTCCTGTCTCAAACTGGAAACCTCTCCCTGTAGAGCAGAACACATGTCTTTTAGATCTTTCATGTCATCACTCATGTTATCAAACTTACGGTTCAGACTGTTCAAACTTGTCAACATGTCTTTCAAGGAAGACATCACATCCTTCAGGGAGGGATCCGCGGAAGTGCTGTCGACCCAGATGCAGATTCCTGTCCACTGGTACTGTCTCTGCGGTTGGCTCCACCACTGCCAAGTCGTGCCTGCCTCAAACTGTCCTTTGGGCCGGGGTTTAACTCCACATCGCCACAACGCAGAATTAATTGTCCGTAAAAAAACAGAGAGAACAACAATCCCAGGGTGACACCGTCACTGCGTGTTCTCAACTTCAACACGGACACTCGCATGGCGGCCTTAAACTTTGCCCGTTTCAACATAAATGAGCATACACTGCCGCGAATGCTCCACAAACAGGGCGGAATCGCAGTGCATCCGAGGGCAT
>JADBJO010002593.1:227500-230000 GCA_016801955.1 Conus betulinus | reverse complement strand
TACCCCGTCCAAGAATAGATATGTTTAAAACCAGTCTTCACTACTCTGGCGGCTTCTTATGGAACCGCATTTCACCCCCTCTTTGATGTTCATGCCAGCATATATAGCTTTAAAAGGGCACTTCATACCCCAACTAATGACTGAATTTTCCAATTCATGTCCTTAAACTCTCTCTGTCTGTCTGTCTGTCTGTCTGTCTGTCTGTCTGTCTCTCTCTCTCTCTCTCTCTCTCTCTCTCTCTCTCTCTCTCTCTCTCTCTCTCTCTCTCTCTCTCTCTCCCTCTCTCTCTCTGTACTGGTCTCTCTCTATTGTCTCAAAGGTGCTGCTTGTCAAGTGTAAATTTTTGTCTTTGCCTACAAGATGGGTGCCTGTTCAATGATTTATTTCTTTTTTTCTTTTTCCAGAAATGTGTTATAATTTTGTTGTTGTGGTAATGTTTATTGTATATATTTATCTATATCTTCCATAACCATTTTTTTTTTCATGAACTTTATATGATGACTCCTCCCCTCCCACCCCCCCTCTCTCCTTTTTTCTCTCTCTCTCTGTCTCTCCCTCTCTCTCTCTCTCTCTCTCTCTCTCTCTCTCTCTCTCTCTCTCTCTCTCTCTCTCTCTCTCTCTCTCTCTCTCTCTCTCTCTCTCTCTCTCTCTCTCTCTCTCTCTCTCTCTCTGTACTGGTCTCTCTCATCTATTGTCTCAAAGGTGCTGCTTGTCAAGCGTAAATTTTTGTCTTTGCCTACAGGATGGGGTGCCTGTTCAATGATTTTATTTCTTATTTCTTTTTCCAGAAATGTGTTATAATTTTGTTGTTGTGATAATGTTTATTGTATATATTATCTATCTTCCAATAACCATTTTTTTTTCATGAACTTTATATGATGACTCCCTCCCCTCCCACCCCCCCCTTTTTCTCTCTCTGTCTCTCTCTCTCTCTCTCTCTCTCTCTCTCTCTCTCTCTCTCTCTCTCTCTCTCTCTCTCTCTCTCTCTCTCCCTCCCTCCCTCTTCCAGGCATTGATTGTCTTCTGTTCTTTTGTGTTAACCATTTCTCTTTCTATTTATAGCGTTTATGCATGTTTACTTCTATTCTAGATTAGTTTTTTTGCTGATGTTGTTATATTGCGTTTTCTATATATTTCCTTTTATTGAGGGCCGGATGTAAAAAAAAAGCCATTTTGTGCTTATTCCGCTTGTTCTCTCTGCAGACATGTTTGTGTGTGTGTGTGTGCGTGCGCGCGCGCGCATGTGTGTGTGTGTGTGTGTGTGTGTGTGTGTGTGTGTGTGTGTGTGTGTGTGTGTTTGGATGGATGGATAGATGGGTAAGTGCATGCGTGCATGCTTACTGTGTATAGATGTGGGTGATGATGGTAGTGTTCATCTACCGCTGGCATCCCACGCGGTGCCGATTTTCAGAGAACAGTGCAATTTGTTATCGTTGAAAAAAAAAAAAATGTCTGCCCTGTTCAGAAGTATTCACTTTGAAAACGTCTTTAAATATCTGAATTGTTGGTTACATGCGAGATGGTGTGAGACAGATCACTATCGATTTTATATCAAAGACAAGAAGCAGTGAATGGAGCATCTCTCTCTGTCTCTGTCTGTCTGTCTGTCTCTCTCTCTCTCTCTCTCTCTCTCTCTCTCTCTCTCTCTCTCTCTCTCTCTCTCTCTCTCATATACTTTCTAATCCCTCTCATCCTCTGCGTTGGGTTGTGGTCTTGTGGCGACCGGAGGGCTTGCATCTTACGCTTTCCTATGTTGACGGGGGCCATCATTACATTGACTGAAGGCCTGCCTTCCCGAATGCTGCTTCTGAAGAGGCTGACTGGTCTAAACACGATGTGATTGGATTTGACGCCTCTAGCAGCCCCTTCATCTTCGGTGTTTCCCCCCCCCCCCCCCCCCCCCCCCCCCCCCCCCCCCCACCCCCCCTTTTCTTTAAAGTCATCGGTTCCCACATTCCTTCATTTTGTGTCGTTTTGAGACGACGCTGGACGTGCGGTGCGACCTGTAATGGTCAGGCTGGAGATTGTGGAGACTGACCGTGCAGTGGCTTTCAACATCTCTATGGCCAGAAGCTTTCCTAGAGATGAGGTAAATACTGTCAGATGTATATCGAGCGGCTGCCGATCTGTGTGATTGAATCAAGACAGACAGGTTCTTGGCTCGACCAGTTAACCCTTGCCTATGTCCACGGGAGCTAGGAATAATAACGGGGAATGTGAAGTAGCCGGGCTGTCTTTGTTGATCCACCCACCTACTGCTTTTCCCTCTGGAAAACCTGACAGGTAGTGAAGACGGAGAGTTTTTTTTAACCTGGCCCTTTACAGACAGACAGACAAACAGACACACACACACACACACACACACACACACACACACACACACACACACACACACACACACACACACACACACACACACACACGCACACACACGCACGCACACGCTTGCTTGCTTGCTTGCTTGCGAACTCATACCGTCTTGCTCCCCAAATGGAGACGG
>JADBJO010002593.1:212500-222500 GCA_016801955.1 Conus betulinus | reverse complement strand
GCGTACATTAGTGAAGGGCTAAAGAACTGCCTACATGGTGCTCGTAATACAACCGTCTGGTGCGTATCTGATTCTTTCCTCCTTGCCAAATGAAACAAGTTGCTATTGTACACGTTACAGGCATTGCCGTTTTAGTATCAGGCTATGAAATGAATCTGCTTACGTGCTCTCTCTCTCTCTCTCTCTCTCTCTATCTCTCTCTCTCTCTCTCTCTCTCTCTGCGCTTTGTTGTCTTTGTGTGCCATTCTTTTGGGACACGGGCTCATGTTTCCCCATGTAAACGTTCATCAGGCGCGTGTTTACCTATGTCTTTGCTTTCCCAGATCTACATTCGCTAAGTTTTGTGTTTCCCATCGTTTACCTTTCCCCGGATTGAGTGTCCTCAATGTCCAAGTATCCCGACGTCTCTCTTTCTCCACGTCTGTATTCTACCACCCCCTCCGTGGCTGAAGATGAAATCAAGCGGGTCTTTGTGACGCAGACTGAAGTGAAAGGTCATGACACAGAAACTGGGTCGTTGTGACCCAGCCGAGGTTAATTGTCTGGCCACCAAACTAGTAAATGTGCCGCAAAATGACGTTAAACGTCAAATGGTCCAGAGAGCGAGGAGGGTTAAACCATGCAAGTAACAAATACAAGAAATGGAAGAGAGAGAGAGAGAGAGAGAGAGAGAGGGGGAGAAAGTGTGTGTGTGTGTGTGTGTGTGTTCACATGCGACAGTGTGTCGTTTGAGTGCAGTCCACCAATCGCCTCTATCACGTGCTTTTTTCTTTTGCACAAAAAACCGTTTTTGTTTTTGTTGTCTCCTTTCTTGCCTTAAAAAGAAAACAAAAACCTTTTTTTTTCAATCTCTCTCCCCTTTTTTGTTCAATTTCAATTATATCTCGTATCTTTTACACAATTGCAAATCAGACAATGATTTATAGGTATTTAGATGCTGGGTTTCTCTAGTGTCTAAGAGGTTACATATTGCGAATAATAACAAATGTGTGTATATGGATGGGGGTAGGTGGGGGGAGAGGGGAGGGGGGAGAGCCGATGAGTTGTTGTTTGCGCGAAAGTTGCGGTGATTTATATTGGTGTGGGTTTGGATGCTTTTGATGTTCTATATCTGTGTAAAAAAAAGCAGTTGCACCCGCTCACACGTTCATTTGTGTGTGTGTGTGTGTGTGTGTGTGTGTGTGTGTGTGTGTGTGTGTGTGTGTGTGTGTGTGCGTGCGTGCGTGCGTGCGAGCGCTCTCTCTCTCTCTCTCTCTCTCTCTCTCTCTCACACTTGCACACACACACACACACACACACACACTCGCAGGCGCGGGCGCGGGCGCGCGCTCGTGCGCGTCTGCGCGCGCGAAACGATGCAAAGAGCAGTCTGTTTCCCCTCTATATTCCCTCAATCCATGAACTTCGGTTAAATTCACTTTAGCAGTTTTATGAAAATCTTGCGCACAGAGAAATAAACCAACAGACCCAGTTGAAAAGAAAACCATCTTGGCGGAATTGAGAACGTGACAAGCGTGGTAAACAATCACACAGACTGCCATTTACAGATTTCCCGTGCCGCGGGGAGAATGATCCCACTGCAGCCTGTCGGCATTGAATTCCCACAATGCAGCTGGGTGGCATGCCAGTTTAGCCTGGCACGCAAATTCAATGTTCATTATCTTGTGTACGTCGTCTTTTTTTTTTTTTTTTTTTTTTTTTTTTTACAAAATGTATGTCTTCTTTTTTATTATAGAGTGTGTTTCCGCTGACAGTCGAGGAGAACTGAGATACTTTCACTGGTAGGTTCCAGGTCTGATGGAGTGCGATGTGGCGTGTGCGAAAGCTCTTTCCACTGCTTCGGCCTTCGTAACCAAAGTTTACTGGCCAATAAATACTGCTGCAGCTTAGAATCGAGCGCTTGGGGGGGTTACCAACAGCTTCAGAAAAGGGAAACGAAGTCGAGCAAGATATAAGTCATTGTATTTGATGAATATATTATGGGATATTCTGAAATTGTTTAAGAATAAAGAATGTATTTTTTTTTTTATTTGGGGGATTCCCTTCAAGCCCCCGTATTTTGCTTGATACGTTGAAATAGGTTTTGCCTGTCTTTTCAACAACTTTGAGAGAGAGAGAGAGAGAGAGAGGAGAGAGAGAGAGAGAGAGAGAGGAGAGGGAGGGAGGGAGGGAGGGGAGTTTAGAACTTGAGAGTTTAGAACTTGATCCAGCTTTTTTCCGTGTCTAATCTACTTTGTCTCCGATGCAAGCAAGTTAACAGAAATGTTGTCGATAAAAAAGGGCCATTCTGGCCAGATGTGGCATTAAAAGTGCTTGCTATCTCTCCCAGCACGAGGGTTATTCTCTGTGTGTGACGCGGAAAGAAACTACAGACCTGGGTAATCTAGTTTAGTTCAGCTCAGTTCATTTTGGTAGAGTTCAGTTCAGCTCGGTTCAGTTTGGTAGAGTTCAGTTCAGCTCGTTTCAGTTTGGTAGAGTTCAGTTCAGTTCGGTTTTCAGGACTCTGTTTAATCCTGCTGCTGATAATGTCCCGGTCAGAATCAAATCAGTACACACTTAAGTTGTGCACATTTGCTCAGGGGCTATCAGGAGAGACGGGGAAAGTAAATGACTTGAAGATAATAACTATTACATCATTTATCATAAAAAAAAAGTTAAGGTCCTTGATACGTTTTTTCGTGTTCTTGGCGATCTTTGTGAGTGTTAATGTTGAATTTTCTTCCGACATGCGTGGGTAGTGCATGCTAACAAGGTGCAACAGTTTAACTGAAACATTTTTACGAACGCTAATCCTTAGAAACTTAAGAAAAAAAAAGTTGCGATTGGCATTCCTTGATAACTAGAAAAGAATGTAAAAAAAAAAAAAGTCTTTCTCTGGCTTCAAGTTGTCTACGTTATTAATTCTCTGTATGTTTGCATCGTGTCGTATTTAATTCTTTTAAGTTTTAACGATGGTGGATCAGTATTTTTGCGTCTTTTTGCGTATATTCTTTCCTGTATTCTTCCGGCAAACTGTGCTGCCCGCCCTTCTCTATATGAAGGATAGAAAATCACATTTCCGTATTCCAGATGTAGTCTTACCAATGTTTTAAATAATCTAACAAATGCATTACTGTCCACGTGTGGAAATGCCCTTTTCATGAGTCGAAGCGCTCTGCGTTTAATGATATATCTTTTGCATTTCAAGTTCTTGTCAAACGTAGCTCTGTATGTGACCACAGGCCTATAGGTTCGACTGGCTATACTAAACTGAAACTGAACAAACGTGAAAGGAACACAAAACATACCGAGTTTTTAAACTCTAACCGACCAAGGGAGATACTTAAGAGACATAAGATATGAGTATGACCGAGAAGGCACGACAAAACCACAAGCTGAATGTTGATCATGAGTATGTCGAATCAGGTCAAGGGGCTGTTCTAATGTTTAGTTTCTACTTTACTAATCACTGTAAATCGCGGGATTAATTGGAGTGTTGGCGAGAAATTTGACATAGTCCTGTGAGCGTGGGACTATAACTCTTGGCAGACATTGTATCAGCAAATGTAAGGGACACGCACGCCGTAACTATTTATCAACGGCAAAATGTCGTTCCATTCAAGAAGACATAGTTCCAGTCAAGAAGACGTACTCCCGTCTGTCAATCCAAGTGCTGTTTTCCATCAAATAGGGCCAGTATAACCATACCCAGCATAATTCTCAGGCACGTTGGAAATATCTTTCGTCGCCCAATTCAAGGAGAGAACTTCTTTTGTCTGAAAGGAAAATGGGAAAGGGGAGAGGGAGATAGTAAATGGATCGTAAAAGGCGGTGGGACGTCTTGTTTTGCGATTAATACCAGGAAATGGGGACTCTGCAGTTCTTTTTCTGTAAGCTTATTCATTTCAAATCGATCGTAGTCTACCCGTACACCAATTGGGGGGGAAAATCAAATTGAGGGGGAGAGCAGGTGGCGATGATTTGCAGCGCAAATTTCAGAATCAAACTAACTGATCGCTCATACTTTTTCCTTCTCTGTCTGTCTCTGTCTCTCTCTCTGTCTCTCTGTCTGTCTGTCAGTCTCTCTGTCTCTGTGTCTCTGTCTGTCTGTCTGTCTGTCTGTCTGTCTCTCTGTCTCTCTCTCTCTCTCTCCTTTTTTTCTTTTGTTTTTTCTCTTTGGAGGGTAAGTTGGGGTGGCGGTGAGGTAAGGGGTTTCATTGCCTTATAAATCACCCTGACTTTGCCTTTCACCCCCTTTCCTTCCTCCAGCACCACCGATCTGCCCAGCAAAGTGGCGGAATGTATACCTTGGATTGGCTAGCTGCCGGCACCATCCGGTTTCGACACCCATTCCTTTCCCAATCTCTGGCAACAATCAGCATCTCTCTCTCTCTCTCTCTCTCTCTCTCTCTCTCTCTCTCTCTCTGAATTGGCCCGTGCTGGCCAAGCTGACAGGTCTGTGTCCAAACTCTTTCGCAAACGGCAAGCTGTTTGAAGTGTTTTCGGCGTGTGTGAGACACCCAAATTGACTTGCTCATATGAAGTAAGACAGCTGCAACAGAATGACAGGATTTGAAATGAAAGCCCATACATCCAGGACTACCTCGAAAGAACAACATGTCCCTAAAAGCTTTCGCTATGAGGACGTAAAACTCAAGCATTCGAGTTCAAGCCTATACTGCAAGTCTGGCTCGTCCACCTTTCTTGTTCCCCTGATGATGGACAGCATTGAATCCCATTCCGGCCCTACAGACAGTCAGCCTGAAGCTGTGCCGAACGTCCAAAGTAAAAATGTCCTTTCTCGCCCGTCTCTGACTCGAGGTTTTAGCGCCATTAATGATTTGTCATGCGTTGTAGATCATATGGAGGTGGACCAATTAAAGCTTAATACCGATTTAAATGAACATGTCACAAGATGAGAAGAGCGAGAAAAAATATTTACGGCTGACGTTGACGCTGTCAACTGAAAGCTAGAACAGATGGGAGACGAAAACGAAAAGCTCCTTCATAGTAGGTGGATGGACGACGGTATCGATTGCTCAGAGAGTTCTCCCAAGAGAAACAACATGCATTCTACAAAAACCTACCGAGGAGAGGGTAGACGTGAAAAGACTGTGAGAAAAATGTTTCAACGCATTTGAAGAAAAAAAAAAAACACATGAAAACTGGGGCAGCAGTGTTTACAGCTAAATGTGCTCATAGAGCTGAAAAAGCAACCGGTCGTCACTATGATGTCATACAAGGAAAAGGAAGAGGTCCTGGCCGCAACGAAGGATATCGGTGGAAGAAAAAACGAAACGTTTCTGTGAGAGAGGACTTTCCACGAAGAATCCAGGCAAAACGCAACAAACTTCTGCTGCTGATGAGGAACATGCGAGCCGATGGCAGAAAGGTAAGTCCCCGGTTTGATAAGCTGGTAACGGGCGTTAGCTGCTTTGTCTTCAATTTGACACAGATCAGCGCTAAAAACTGCCTGTGTGAGGGGAGATAAATAGAAATCCTTGTAACCCAGCATGCAGTCTGCAGCCAGCAGGGACAAAGCGTCTGGTGAAGCGATGAGAATGACGAATAGGCCAAGACACGGTGTGCTATGCTATGATTCACAACGAGCGTAAGATACAAACATAAAATGAACCAAAAATACAACTTAAAAACGCAAAAACAAAAAAACAAGTCTACAAGACAATTTACACCCGCTGCAATATTAAATCTTCGGTATTTAAGACTTTTCTTTTCTTTTGTCTCGTGGAACATTTGGAGGTCTTGTCGCAAAGCTAACAGATCCAGATCATGTACAATACATTACGCTACATGATGTTCTGAGCCTAGTCAAAACATTTGCTTCCCCGAAATTTAACTCTGAAATTTGATTTAAACATTCCACGGCTGAAAAAAAAAAAAAGCTGGCACCACTGTTGTGACGATAAAGAACTTGGGGACATCTACGGAAATTATTTGAACAACGATTAACAATGTTTGTTATATCAAACTGAGCAAAAAACAAAGATGTCATTTTCATAGGGATGTATAAATACCTGAGTGCAAGCAGCTACTATAAAAAAAAAAAAAAAAAAAAACAGAAAAAAAAAACCCAAAAAACCCAACGAATGTTCATGTGCTCTAAAGCATCTCGAACGAGTCGTTTTTCTCTCTTTGAATCAGGCAGATATGTTCAATATCTACTTGTGTGGATTTGAACGCAAGGACTGGTGACTGGAAGCTAGAGAATGGTAGTAGTTAACGAAGACATTGTCTTTGTTGAGGGTGACATGCTTACAAGTAAATCCAAAATTAACGTCGATAACTGCTTTGGTAAAGCTCTTCCAGGATTGTGTTTAACATTTCAACTGACACCACTGAGTGGCTTTTGTGCAGGGAATGAGAGTGAAAGTTTTTAGGTGGTAGTGGTTTAATTTTACGTCTTTTCATCTGGCAGATGATGATACTACACATACACACACACACACACACACACACACACACACACACACACACACACACACACACACACACACACACACACAAGTCATTTCAACACATAATCTGCATACACGTATGAAAAAGAAAACAACATATCAGTTAAGGACCCGTATAATAGTCTGGCTACATCAGAACTGGCTAAAGTGGCGGCAAACTCAATTATGCATGAGTCCAACAGAACTTGACGCTATTTTCATATTTGTCAAGATTGATACCTTACGCCTTATACATTTTAGTTAAAACTGGACAATCTAATGGAAGGTGATGCACAGAGATGAATTTTCCAACAGACACACACAACTTCAGGAGAAGTTTTACATTTCTATCAGATGCGAAAGAGTGTTGTGGACTATTCTTTTTGTTCAGTTGAGCTTTCGCTTATAGTCAACTGTCTGAAGATAGATAGTTGTGTAAGTCAAACGATATGCCAGTTACACGTAACGTCAAATGTTTTGTAAATAATGACAACAGCCATGAAGTCAAGAAACAAATAGTGGAGAAGCATAAATGGGACCCTGACAGAATTCCTTTGTTTTTAGGACGTCTGTGCTCTCGAATAGGAAACCATAATAAAATGCGCTTTGGGTGCAGTCGAAGAAAATACAGATGATGCTTTGGAAAAGCTGACAAATCTGTCACTGGATGCAAGACAGTATATGAAACAACATCACGCCGAAGACAGCATGAAGCGAGCAGAGCTTTTCACAAGTCAAATCGATCCGCTGACATCTTTGATGAATTATATACAAGCAGCAAAGGTTGGAGCACCAATCACTTCTAGATAAAAAAGAAAGAAGATTATCGAAAGCAAGCGCTCAATAGTCTGCTAGAAAACAAAAATGACAGAAGAAAGTGCTGGTCAACGAATAAGAAAGCAAAGTCAAAACTACTCGAATTCCCTAATATTGACATTGTTAAGTGGCGAATTCATTTTGAAAGCATGTTGGGCTCTTATTGTAACGATTTAGCACAGGAAAAATAAAAACGCTGACTTCGATTCAAAGATACAAGTTTAGATCCTAGAACTGGACGATGAGATAATAACACAGGAATTTCGCCAGACCTTCAGAAGACTCAGAACCTGGAAAGCAGTCGGCCTTGACGAAATCTTGGGGGAGTTTCTAAAAACAGCCAAAGCTCTAATCGTTCCTTTCCTTACAAACGTTTTCAACTGTATATATGATAGCGGACAGTACCCAGAAGCATGGTCTAGATCAGTTGTTGTTCCCAACCTTAAGAACGATGACAACTCAGACCCAGAAAATTTCAAAGATCATCACTGTTACCTGTAAATCAGCACAGTGTTTACTTCCATTCTTTACCAGCCTCTCTGTAAGTGGTGTGAAGATGAAAAGAAAATCACAGCAGAACAGGTGGGATTTTGAAAAAAAAATACTCAGCTACTGTCTATATTTAAATACGCTCATGTCAATGATAAAAGATGTTTGTTTGGACGTAACAGGAGCAAATTTAATGTTGCTTTTACAGACTGTCAGAAAGCTTTTTCAATACGGCTGACAGAGGTAAACTTTGAAACATTCTCTCCAGAGACTACGCACATCATCCAAAATGATTCACATGTTCAAAGGCATGTACCAGTCAGCACAAAGCCATGTCCGCTGGGTTTCGAACCATCAGAATTTCTTGACTGCCCATCCGGTGTGAAACAAGGCTGCTTGATGTCACCACTGATCTTTTTTTTTATTTACTGATCACTGAGATCGCTGATGCTGTGAGCAGTGGTGGAAAACATGGGTCCACTTTCTCACCGGTCTCTGGTAAAGCTTCCTTTTTTGCAGATGATACTGTTAACTGCTTCTGACTCAGAATGAACTACAGAATCAATTCGAGAACTACGCTAGAACTTCAGACAAACTAGGTCTGGCATTAAGTTTGCAAAAATAAATAAGTAAATAAATATATGAATAAGGTTAATAAACACACAAAGAATAAATAAATACATTAAAAAACAAATAAAGGCACTTCAAACGGAGGACCCGCTATTGAGAAACAAAACATGGAACTTTAAGGTCAGGAAATTTCTGTATGAATAGTCCTGCCTTGGATTTATTTTCAATACTAAAATGTCCTTTGACACTGCTTCGGAAGGATATTTGCCAACGTGCTAAAGGGGGAATGGAGGAGATGATGAAAAGACTGTGGGCTCTGGGGTATACGGACATTTCCATAGTCTTCAAATCATTGAAATCTCAAGTGAAACCTATGTTGTCGTATGCAACAGAACTACAGGGTTTGTATGGGGCCTCAAACAGTGGAATCCATTCACTTATATGCTTCTAAATATTTTAAATATCTGTTAGACCGAAGATCCCCAATGCTAAGAAATACGGGGAAATCGGCATGTACCTTAAGTATGTAGACTGCCGCGTTAGCTCCTTACGTAACTGGTTTTATCTGCAAAACACAACAGTTCAAGACTTCCTACACAAGCACATATAAACTGTCCTAAGAAAAATGCCTCCAGGTGACAGCAAGCAAAATTACTTGCACAACTCGGCTTAATCCACGAAACACTGGATTTGTGTGTTTGTCATGGGTGAGGAGATTGGACACGATGGAAATGAAAATACACATTTGAAAAATCTTCAAACGGGTAAAAAGACTGCAATGTCAAATTACATTCGAGTTATCGCATTGCGACGTTCGTACGTTTAAAATGTTCGAGAGCCAGAGAAATACAATAGCTTTATCAATATCGACAAATTTGGACACATATTGACCAGAATCAGTCTCGGTTTTTGTTAGGTGAAAGTGAACACCAGTGATTCACAGAAATCAAAAGACCGTCCATTTTGTGATCGTCTTGAGAATGAGCATCACTTCTAGTTTGTTTGTTCATGTTACCACTCTTAAAAAAAAAAACGTTCTGAAAAATCGCAGTAACCTAGTCGAACAAACAATTATATGTTCGTTTCAGCGTAAAGATGTTAAGTACTTAAGAGAGACATTGCAATGGATAGTTTTTATGCTTTAAAAGTCAAGTGAAAATTTGCTAACTCAGTATTCTTTCGTGCGGAGAGGAGCTTTGCAGTTTGTTTCAGCGCAAAATGTTGAAATATCAAATTATGCTTCTTACTTTTAGACAAACTCATATTTGTGCACAGATCGTCGGCCTCACGATTAAATCTCTCTCTCTCTCTCTCTCTCTCTCTCTCTCTCTCTCTCTCTCTCTCTGAGGAATGACCATCTAGAAGCCTCACCGTAATCTAGCAGACCTTATTCAGTCATAAGCCACCATTTCCTCTTCTCCTTGACCTTATGACCCATGCGATGACCTTGTCTCAGTGTGATATTCTTGTGGTTACAGGGAACATCGTGGTGCTCATCGTCTTTGCCTACAGCAAGCGCATGCGCACGCGGACCAACCTGTTCCTGGCCAATCTGGCAGTGGCGGATTTTTGTGTTGGAGTTTTCTGCATCCTGCCCAGCCTCTCCATACGACTGTCACCATTTTGGCACCTGGGACGAGTGAGTAGTGAATATTACTATCTGTATCTCTGTTTGCCGGTCCGTCTCTCTG
>JADBJO010002593.1:180000-195000 GCA_016801955.1 Conus betulinus | reverse complement strand
CTGATAATTTGGCAGTCTCCGAAATTAGCAATATGGGGTCTAACAAAACTGGTTATGTGTGGATCTGAAAACTGACAAATTGACGATATTTAGGTTTGATGGGTCTGTAGAAAGTGCTTCTGTCAAATTTGCAGTAGTGTAAGTATGAGAAACTGGTATTGTATTGATCTGAGGAAATGGCAGTGTATATGTCTGAAAAAATGGCAGTGTAAGTGTCTGAAAAATTGGCAGTATGGAATCTGACAACCTGACTGCAAGTCTGACCGATTGGTAGTGTATAAAGTTCAGACAAGTTGGCAGTGTGCAGGTCTGTCAAATGGCTGTGTTCACAAATTGTCTCTCTCTCTCTCTCTCTCTCTCTCTCTCTCTCTCTCTCTATATATATATATATATATATATATATATATATATATATATATATATATATATATATATATATATATATATAGATATAGAGAGAGATATATATATTGTCAGTAGGCTTACTTTTGAAGAGTTATTGAGTCTGTTAGCATAAGAAACTGACCACATGTAAGTAAGACGAATTGTCAGGTTGATAGTATGAGAGGAATGAGTAGGAATGAAAATCTGGGAGTCTTAAAGTGTAGAAAATCGACAGTCTGTTAGCATGGAGATTTTATCGTCTGTAGGCAGGAGAAATTGTCAGTCTTTAGATATGAGAAATTAGACAGTTGATAGGCATGAGAATTCGACAGCCTGTAGGTATTCAGCAGTCTGTATATGTGACAGTTTGACAGTCAGCAGCTCTGAAGTGGCGGTCTGTAGGTTTGCGAGTTTGATCGTCGTGGGTCTGCAGAAATCTAAGGTCAGGCTGAATCTAATCAATACCTCCCAGAAAGTGTACTCCTAAGCGACTAGTGCAGTGCTCATCGGATACTGGTTCCATATTTCAGGTTAAGTTCGTCAGAGCTGCCTTCTGCCTCCCACACTTTCCAACATTTCTACAAGACATCTTGCGGATGCACTTGAGCATCATGTCAGCATAGATAGCATGGGAAGAGGATCCATCACGAACATTCAGTTTGCCGGAGTCATCGATTGTCTGTCAGGCTGTGAATAGGTCCTCAGCGAGCTAGCTGAAAGCCTGGATAAAAGATCAAGAAGAAATGGAGTTGAAATCAGCGCCCAGCGTACAGATGACAAAATGGATGGTCAGCGACAACACCGCCATCAATACGGATATAACTCTTCATAGAGAGAGGCTAAAATCTCAATAACTGTGATCCTTCGTTAGCAGCGAGGGATCACCACCTGAAATCCTCTTCAGAGCAGCAAAGCCCAGAATAAAGCATGCACGCGCTGCAAGGACAACAACATCTCCATAAAACGGAAGATTAGGCTTCTGCGTGCCGTGGCTTCTTCCGTCTCCCTGTGCGCATACGGAACACGGACCCTCACAGCGGATCAAGAAAGATGTATCCAAGCCATGGAAATGAGGTGTTACCGCAAGGTGCTAAACATCTGTCTTACTGATCGTATCACCAAACAGCATATGCAGCAAACCGTTATGCAGATTATTGACACATTTGAAGATTTACTGACATCAGCGAAGAAAAGAAAGCTTCGTTGATATAGCCATGTAACAAGATTAGTGCTTGCAGAAACACAGTCTTCAAAGAAATTGTTGAGAGAAGCAAACAGAGAGGGGAAGACTGAGAGAAAAAAACAAAGGACTGATCACGAAGGACTGATCACATTTTGGAACGGACACACAATCAGTCGACAGAGGAACGGACAATCACACAATCAGTCGACAGAGGAACGGACACACAATCAGTCGACAGAGGAACGGACACACAATCAATCGACAGAGGAACGGACACACAATCAGTCGACGACAGAGAGAAACCTGGTGAATAGTTCTTCAGTGTGATGCCCCAATGACTCCTCGACACATCGAAACATCGGCAGTCTGTGAATATGGAAATGTATGTGTGTGTGTGTGTGTGTGTGGGTGTGGGGGGGGGGGGGGAGGATATGAACAGCAACTTTGTTCAGCTGAGCATTTTGAAAAATTACCGTTTGTTTTCAAAATGAATTAACGTGCAACACTGGAGGGACATTTTCTACGATTCCCCTCTGTAGAAACTAGTCTTATCGCTGCATAATGTAACAAACATGCCTTAAAATGTCACTTAAAAATAAACATATGTTTTTAATTTCCTTGACAAAGGTGAGAGCAAAAAAGTAAAATTACTGGACAGTCGAAGAAGAAAAAAAAAAAATGCAAAACATGCATGATGCGATTCGACCTATTGGCCTTCTTCAGAAAAGAGAGAAATGACATTTAAAACAATGAAAACAAAGCATGAACAAACAGTCATTTACCTTTTCGATCTGGGAGCAGAAGTGTGGTCTTGGTGACAATATGTGAAACGTGAAGAACACAAGAAAGTAAAAATGTCACTTTCATGTAAATTGAATGGGTTGAATACCTTATTTGATGAATAATTGTCGAACAAAAAAAAAAAAAAAATCAGATTGCCATAGAGATTCAAAGTCGTGCGGAGTTGCAGGGGTGGGAACGCGATGCGGGACAAACTAGTGAGATGGGTATCAAAAAGGTAAGTTACGGAACAACAATTTGACTGAGCTGCGTGCGTTCTGTTGATTTCCCTAGTGGGGTACGCCAGATAGGCAATAGATTTCGGTCTTTCTTTGGGATTACCAGCGCCACGAATCGCCATCCAAAACAAAAGAGCTAAAGTAAAAGCAATAAACATTTCATGTAAAAGAGAGGGTTGATATCTCTTTTACTGACCACCCCTTTTGACTGGGTTGGGAGCCAGTCTTTATTCTGTTTGATAATTTATTAGAAAGTGAAGCAACAAATGTTTGATTTGGCAGAAGGGGTTAATATCGCTATCAATGTGCGATCTCTTTGGCTGTGTTGGGAGTCAATGTTTGTTCTATGTGATGGTTTATTATTACTATATTCTTTATGATTTATTATGTATGTACGCGTCTTTTAATCTGCAATTCTATTCAGATATGTTCATAGAAGGGGTGTCCTCAAATTTGCTGTGTGCACATGCATACATGCTGTCAGGTCTCACCATAATGTTCGCCACACGACAGAACACTACAGAAAGCTAGAATTCCCTCTGTAATAGCTACCTTTTTTTTTTTTTCATTTGATTTTCTGTTTGTGGTCAGCAAAAACGTGTAAAACAGTCTGGAATTTCCACCCAATCATCTAGCGCCAATGAGATTCACCTCCACGCAAACTGTTCCTAAAATGTCATCAGACACTTCAAGCATAGACGCTTGATTAATAGACAGATAGAGAAACAAACACATAATAAATACATAAATAAATGCATGAACATACAAAAAAAAAGTTCATTCATTCAGAAACCTGGTTCCTTCATTTTACTTTATTTCATTTTTTCACCAGTCTGTTCTAGCCTGAAAATGTGCATTTCGCCAGTCATTTATGTTAAACATTCTTGTCTGCATGTTTGCCTGCACACGCTTCCCGATTCAGCGTCCGAAAATAAACAAGAAAGACATCATTAGACTACTTTTAATTACATCGTAACTAAAATCAGCCTTTGACTGAAATAAAATTATCAATGACTAATCTCACCTCCCTCGACTCTGTTTTGAATCCCCAAGAGTAAATGCCGTTGTCCTCCACGCGAGCCGGTGTCGCCACCGGAAAAAATCGAGTTCTTAACACCTCTCTTATGATGACACGGCCAAATACAGACTGATGCTGTGTCTCTACGACGATCTGTGGAGCTCTAACCAAATCACGGCTCATCCTGCACACTCAATTTCCGTCACAACGGAAATCATCTGTACATCTTCTCAGACTAGGCTAGACTCCATATTCATATGTGAGCATGCAAACTTAGAGCTCACGGCAGGTGAATGTACGTGCGCGCGCGCGCGCGCGCGCGCGCGCGCGCACACACACACACACACACACACACACACACACACACACACACACACACACACGCACACACACGCACGCACACACAAACAAACACGCACACAAAACACGTCACAGACACATATACACACGCGCGTACGAACGCACGTACGTATGCACGCACGCGCGCGCTCGGGCGGGTGTACACACACACACACACACACACACACACACACACACACACACACACACACACACACACACTCACACACACCTGTTGCTTGATTGCGCACAAACACTCTTAGGCAAAGCAAGGTCTGTCTTGTGTCCATCAGTGAGAAGCCAAAGGATGGGGGTCCACAGGCACGAGATCTCAACAGGTCAACATTGGCTGAGAGACATAAACAATCTCTTTGATAGTTTGGCACAGTGCCCTCCGTGAGACACTAGCGTAGCAGCACAAAATGACACACGATACAAAAGGTCGCCCACTGACATTGTGTACCGACAATGCAGTACGAAATTCCACACCTTGTACAAACTTCACTCCCGTAACAAATTTATCGTCCCGGACTGTACTGGAAATTTGTCAAAGGATGGCATTTGTAGCGGTATATCACATATGCATGCCTACTCTGGAACAAATTATCGCCTTTTGTACATACCGGGTCTCTCTCCCACTCACTTGCATATGTGACGCAGGTGTATGAAGTGGAGCTGAGCAAAATGAGATTGCCCCAGTGATGGTTAGCGGAGGATTTGGCTTCAGTTCCACAAACACCCCTAACCCAGCACCGGTGACAACACTGAATGATTGTGCAAGACATGCGTGTCTTTGGTGGCCAAACTTCAGCAAGAAGGCGGGCCAAACAACAAAGGCCTGCAGCATTGTCACAGAGTGTCATCATCATCACCATCGTCCTCTTGTGGTCGTCAACGTCGTCGTTGTCGTCTTCATTTGAGGAGGTACCATCGACCGCTAGGATTGCTAATACTGTGACTAATTCTGTTACTTCCACTGTTACTTCTACTGCTGCTGGTGCTGCTCCTACCACTACTACCGACGCTGCTCCATCTGTGCTGCTGCTATTGCTGCTGCAGCTGCTGCTACCCATCCCCCTCCCCCTTCCTCACTTCTCTCCCTCCCTATTACTACCACTGCCTCAACAACAAATACACCACCACCACCACCACCACCATCAACTACTACTACTACTACTACTACTACTAGTACTACTACTACTGCTGCTGCTACATCTATTGCTGGTGTTACATCTGCTGCCACTACTACTACTACTTAATGTAACCAGACCCTTGTTTAGCGCTCATTCTAGACAGTTTCTCGCGGGTGCCTTGCAAAATCATGTGATAACATACACACGGCTGTTCACTGGCTCATTCATTATTCATAAGCTCATTCGTTATGTACACGATGGTATGCACTAATGTAAAAGCAGTACTAAGCCTAGCCATGTATTATATATGATCATACTGACGCCGTATGTAATACGGATTAGATGTGTTTTAAAACCTGTTTTGAGTGACGTTAGAGATTCTGGGAACATGAGAAACAGACGTAATTGTTCCATGCAGCCAGTGCTTGGATACAAAATCAGTGATGACAGATATTTTCTTACATCATCAGCACCGCCACCAGCATCACCGCCGCCATCAGAACGCATCACTACCATTGTTGGAACCAGCAGATGCGGGCGTTCTTAGTGCATCTATATCACAATAACAGTAACCGATCAGATATCGACCCCATCAAAACTGCACGTTCACACATGGCAACAATTTACTCTACAGTGGTGGTACGTAAATGACCTGCCGGTACAAAATATCACCCCTCCCAGTCCTGGGGAATGACATTTTGTCTGTGACGTCGGTACAAAATATGACTAGGTGACATTTTGTGCTGCAACATCCCCCAGCCAAGCGCCAATAAGAGAAAACCCTTTTTGAGAGGACCACACCTCCTAGACTCCAGTTAGATTGTCTGCGATGTCATGTGCTTATTGGGACCGACTGATAGACCTCGTCAGCGATGACAGCATAACATACAATGAATCAGAATCGATTGTCATCGGTAGGCAAGCTTTTTTTTACCGTTGTGTTGTTGTTGTTGCTGCTGTTGTGTTGACCTTGTTTGCGCAAGGATTAAACCAATCTTTCTCAGAGAAATGTAGTTTTTCCTTTTTACCCCTATCGCAGTAATCAAATCGATGGCACATAACATCATCATCATCATCATCATCATCATCATCATCATCATCATCATCATCACATCATCATCATCAACAACAACAACAACAACAACAACAACAAACAACAACAACAACAGCAGCAACATCAACATCATCATCATCATCAGCAGCAACAACAACAACAACACAACAGCAGACGCAGCAGAACAACAACAACAACAACGACGACAACAACAACAACAACAACAACGACGACGACACAACTGCCCTCTCCATTCTGTCTGATTCGGTGGATTCCGCTGTAGACAGATGTAAAAGCCCTAGGGAATATACTTGGATGCTATATTTACATTTGGCCCCACGGGATACAGAGCAAATGAGGGGGAAAGTATGATGCTGGGGGGGATGAGAGGGCAGGGCAAAGGAACTGGAACTGTTCTAACTTTATTTACACCAATTGGTGGGCAAGGAATTCGCGAAGATTGAGTTTGATTACTGACCACATCATATCAATTAGCCATAATTAACGTGATTATGCATGTCCAGCAGATCTAAATGGAATGCATGATTCGAAGTGAACCGAATTTTTTTTTTTTTTTTTTTTTTTTTTTTTTTTTTCCTTGGACTGGGTTGGGATGGAAGGGGTGGGGGCACTAGTTTGTTTACTTAATCATTAGCGCGCACGCGCGAGAACGCGCGCGCGCGCGCGTGTGTGTGTGTGTGTGTGTGTGTGTGCGTGCGCGTATGCGCGCGCATGTTGTGTATACTTCATGAAGGTGCGCGCGCGCGCGCGTGTGTGTGTGTGTGTGTGTGTGTGTGTGTGTGTGTGTGTGCGTGTGTGTGTGTGTTATGCGTGCGTGCGTGTGTGCGTGCTTATGCGTGTGCACGCGTATATGTGTGTATGTGAACGTGTAAGTATATGTGTGTATATGTTGGCGCGCACGCGCGCTCTGTGTGTGTGCATTGGCGCACGCGCGCCTGTGTGTGTGTGTGTGTGTGGGGGGGGGGGGGGTGGGTGGGGGTGGGGGTGTCTATCATTCACCTTCTTTGTGTGTTAGTCCATCTCTTCGTATAATGTTTGTCCGTTTTGGTTTTTTTTTTTTCCAGTAAAATCTTTTTCAAATGTGCGGCTATAATGATAGTATGATGGAGATTAATTGATGTGAATTAAAGCACTGTTAATCTCTGTCAAGACAATTGCTGCCTTAAAATATTCTGTGATTCTCCAACTAAGAATGCAGCAAAGCAATTTACCTCTTTGATTTGTCACAAAAAAATCCTCTACAGCTTTCGGGTTTAGTAGTCAACTGTGTTTGTGAATAGCAATTATTAATCGGTTTTCAATCGGATGGATAGGTACTTGCATCGATGACAAAATCGAATACACGTTTCAATACGCCTGTTAATTCTGGTTTTGTTGCTTTGATAATTTCATCTATGATACCTTGTTCTTCAAGTATTTTTTTGTTTTTCTTAGTCTGCTGAATGCTCTTTCAATATTTGCTGTTGTGATTAGTCTGTCAAGGAGTCGATCTTCGGGTTTAGTTGATATATTAGCATGTTTTGATCTTTAAGGTTTTCTTTCTACATGGGTTTGGGGCTCTTCTCCAGTTTTTCTTCAAAATGTTGTTGCTGAGAGAATTCGCATTTTCCCCAGCCTCCTCACAAGCTCTAATTTTCTTCAGAATTTTCAACAGAAAGCTTGGATCGTTTAACTGTTGTCATGTAATCGAGATGTAGGTGCCACTGTTAGTATTTTCTTTTTACATTTGATATATTATTTTTAGTGCTTTTGCTGAAGTTCAGAAGCGTACTGATTTCTATTAATGACATTGAAGAGAGGTGTTGCCTCTTTTTTCACAGTACAGCACCCTGTGTCAAACCTTTCTCTATGGCATTTCCTTGTTCAGTGGTGCCTTTTGTCTTTTTTGTGTGTGAAAACGTTCGTTCGACGTATCTTCAGCACACACTGGTCAGCTGCATCTTGTACCTGCGTGGAACCATTTTCCTGCTTTCTTGCTAGATCAGTTATGATACTGTTTTGGTTCCATTTTTATTTGACTTACACGTGACTTCCTTATCAGCAAATCAAGTGCCTTTTGGAACTGTTCGTTGGAGTTTCCATTCCATCTAAAAACGGTGGGCTCATTTCTGCATATGTTTTCATTCTCATTATGAGTAAGAAGCAAACTCCTTTGTTCCAAATAAGTTTGGGAAATATTATGATCTATGCTCGATACATCTATGCTTAAAGCAATGGGACAATGGCTCGTTAAATGTGTTGCTTAATATGACTGACTTCTTACACTAGAACCTGTGAACCCTGAGGCTGAAACACATGAACTATCCTCGTAAGTCTTCGAGTGTTATGCCATCTAATATGTATACTGATTATCCACACATATATCAACCAGTTTTCAACCAATAGTTGTAGGAATAAAAATCTGGGGTGGGCGGTTGGGGAATGCACACACACCCTACGCACAGGTCTTGTTTCTGTGTTTCCCTGCGACATTTTCTGACCGAGCGCAGTCTGAGCAGCACTGCGGTAAGAACTTTACCAATTTCCGAAATTCTTATTAAATGAGCACATCCACCCCCACCCCCCCACCACTCCCTACCCCTTCCCCGCCATGCGTTTCGTTTAGCACGTTGGTTCGTTCCGTAATAACGAACAGACATGTAACCAGATAATAACATATTATCTGTTAGTTGGTTTTCTAAGTGTGTTTCTTGTTAGAAAGAAATAAATTGTATGGTTTCAATATTTTCGAAATTTACATTTTTCAATGTATTTGAATTAAGTCTGCCCTTTTTCCCGTTTGTTCTCCTGATATTCTTAGGTAATAATTTTATGTTGCTGAATTTCTTCACATGTATATTTCTTTGTAATCAGAAGAGCACGTTGATTGTAATAATGAGTTTACCTTAATCAGTATTTATATCTACCAGTTTGTGGGTTCCCCTTAAAACTGGAAATAATCACGCTCAATGACATTTAAGCTGATACAAAGCAAACGATTTTGTACAGTATCAAAACTACTCCAACAAAGTAAAAATATAAGAAGCGACATTTTACCAGTTCTTCATATGAATCTGACATGACTGTCCATTTAATGCAGTTCTCTTTCCCAACCAAGCTTCCAGTGCGGCTTCATTTTGAAAGTCTTTCCAGTCGGAAGGTTATACAATTTTTGCGCGCGCGCGCGCGCGCGCGTGTGTGTTATACATGACGTTCAATGAACACGCTAAACATTCAGAGAGAGAGAGAGAGAGAGAGAGAGAGAGAGAGCGAGAGCGAGAGAGAGATAATTCTTTAGGAGTATAGAGTGAGCAAGCTCAGATGTGAAGTGCATTTTCTCTGCATGTCGGCACCCCATTTCCCCCCCCCCCCCCCCCCCCCCACCCCCCACCCGTCACCACCCATCGTCCCCTGTCCACACCACCAGCAGCTTCGGCGAAAGTCAACTTTGGGGAAAAGTCAACTTTGGGGAAAATCAACTTTGGAGAAAGTCAACTTTGGGGAAAGTCAACTTTGGGGAAGAGTCCGTATCTCCGCCCCCATCCTTTCACCGTCACTTGCCTCCCCTTTTTTTTTTTTTTTTTACTACAGTAAGCTAACCAAACACTCAGATCACAATATCTTTCTAGATTCAGTATCAATAGACCGAGCCAGTCAAGACTCGAATGGTGAAGGACAGGGGGGGAGGGGGGTGGGGGGGGGGGGGGGGGGGGGAAGGGGAGGGGGGGGGGGGATGAGGTTGGCGGGAATTAGAGTAGGGGTGGAAAGAACTCGGAGGAGAGCTCGATTTAGAAGAAGACGTAGTGATTTACATATCCGCGTCGGAGATCTTTGCACTGCTTTGTGGTCCGAAACGTTCGAATTCTGCTCCTTCAACGTAATGCGCCTGTGAAAAATCATTGTCCCTTACCACTTGCTACTTATGAAATTGTTCTGATTTTGTTGAATATAGGCCTTGGGAAAGGGAAGAACATTGAATAGGTAACTTATAGTGGAGGGGGGGTGAGGCTGGGCATAGTGCGGAGGAGGGGGGGATGGAAGAACGGAGGCAGAAAAATGGGACAACACCTGTGACGAAATAGGTCACGGCGATTTCCATCCCCCACACACACACACACACACACCGCCCCCGTCAAAAGACTTTCGTCGTATTACACGCAAATCCAGAATGTCTTAATGGGAGAAAAGAGAGTGATGCATTCAGACTGGTATTCGTGAATCAGACAATGTTCCATTCCAGAGTCCACATCGTTTTCTCAAACAGTTACTTGATGATGCTCAGGTCAAGGCGGTAATGCATTCTGGTGCAACACGCCAAAATAATGCAACGAGTACCTTTCACTCGTCTTCAAACATTTTTTTTTTCCACTCCGCTGTGTTCTATTTCCATCATGAAACCAAATAGATTTAATTGGGAAAAAAAGCGGTAATTTTGTGGAAATGCCAATGAACATACACGTTCACACATTTATGGCTTCAACGAATCCAATTTTAATATTTAACAAAGGGGAAAAACATTTTTTCAATGGCAAGCTATCTCGTGGAGATTTGAAGAGGGACACCCTATTCATTAACCCAGCCAGATAACTTTTCTTTGTAGGTTTCTTAGGGTTGTGTCTATTGCGTGTTTCACAGGCTGAACGGGGTTATAGACATAGGTGACAGCCAGTACAAATTCGACATTACTCGAGGCGAAAAGAACTTTCTTTCCCATATTCAGAATAGTTACCGTGCACCTGTTCCTTTTCTTCACGTATCACCTGTGATGGACTTCTCTTTGCCGTATGGTTGTAGCTTCACACTCGATACAGATTTCCTTTTTTTCTGTTAGACATCTACGCTGATCTCTGTAAAGTATGCGCGCATCAGTAACCCCCCAACCCACACAATACTGCAGCAAAGTCTTAGATGTATTGGACCTATCACTTGGAACAAATTTTTCATACTGTGTTTTTCAAGCACCAAATCGCTTTCAGTTGAAAAAAAAAAACAAACATTCATTCCTTCGATGCCAGATCTTCTGGAATGCCAGTATATACTAGCACCAAGTTCATTCCCTCTCTGTAAACTCTCGTTACCTGCTCATTATGGAAGCCATTCTTTCGCTCCTTCGCAATGTGATTCTAGGATTAAAACAAAAAGAAGGTAAAGAGCGTACTAGGGCCTATGCTCTCCTGCCCACACAAAGAGAAATGGGGCTCAGGCTAGGCCTAGGTTAGGTCTTCTACAAATACAAGAAGTTAACAGCTTAACATTTCCCTCTTTCAGTTGGTCTTACTTAGAATCGGAAGAGCTGCTCGTGACAGACTCCCTCGAGGCATTGACTCGGCTCTGCATAATGGCCGTCAGATTCCGATGTCTGCTTTTTCTGTACACTGTCCTCCTTAGGTGTATCTCCACCTCCTCCTTCTGTCCTCATCATTTTCTTTGCTACGCTCGTTCAAATGCAGGATGGAACACATATCGTGCTCAGACGTTTATCCTCAACCAGAAATTACATGCCGAAAAACCAATTCCGAAGATTATAAGATTGCTTGAATCATAGGGCTTAAGGAAAACAATTGGACCAGTTGTAGATTTCAACGCTCGCACGCGCGCGCGCGCGCGCGCGCACACACACACACACACACGTATATGCACACACACGCACACACACACACGCACACATACACACGCGCGCGCGCGCGCGCCCCACACACACATACACACACACACACGCACGCACGCACGCACACACACACACACACACACACACACACACACACACACACACATACACACACACACACACAACAGCACGCACGCACACACACACACACACACACACACACACACACATACACACACACGCACGCACACACACGCACACATACACACGCGCGCGCGCGCCCCCCCCCCCCCCCCCCCCACACACACACACACGCACACGCACGCACGCACACACACGCACACACACACACACACACACACACACACACACACACGTTTTAGTATACTCGGGAAAGACAGTCAACACACCTGCGCATTTCTCACACGGAAAATAAAACTTCCCAAAACACCTATCGAAACAGGTCGGTCGGCAAGTTTACCACAGGACCAACAATGCGCGCCTGCTACACTTGGCTGTACCTCATTCTAGGATGCGTGGGCAGTGGGTATGATTACGTTATAAATTGCGTGCAATGAAAAGGTATCAGGGAAGGTAGTAAAGTTTACGGACAGGATGGGTAGAGGGATGGGGGGGGGGGGGGGGGGGGGGGGAAGCGGTCTGAAAAGGGCAAGCAAACAAACAGCCATAGATCAAAGCAAAGCCGTCTTCCTTCCGTCGCATGCGGCTTGTTAGCACTGGCTTGGTTGTGTGTTTGACGTCACTTTCGTGTTCCCGTGACCCATGACAAAATTAATGCTTTACGTTTCCGTTTCAGATTTTCCCCACCATTATCCACGCAGTTACAGTTTGTTTGATTTTTTTCAAGAAAGGAGAGTTTATGTGTTGGCATTGTTTTGTGACTTTAATGCTGTGAAAGCGTGAGAGGTTGCCTAATACCTTGCTTTTGTGTGGTTCGTTTGTTTGATGCTCCACAAACCGCAAAGTCTTCCTTTGTCATGTTTTGTTGAGACATAGGAATCTATGGCTAGTCACTATTCTACATTGTGTGAGATGTTTTCTCGTATCTGTTCTCTGTTTTGTAGACATTCCATTAAAGGATCTGCTCTCGAGAACATGTAAGATAGTATTTGTTGCAATGTTCACTTAGAACCTTATTTACCATATATATAATCAGTCTATAAAGCAATAATCCAGGTGTGGGTGACCATAGATTTGAAGAAAAAAATTCAATCATTGTACGAAAAACTTGCTGAAAACATCAATTGCCTGTTTACAGCCTTATAGCATGTCTTGAAATCTTCATGCATGGGGATGCTGGAAAAAAACATCGATATGAATCAGTCTGCCAAATTTTGCTCTGCTGGTGCTGGTAATGTGCTTCTAAGTGCTTTAATTGCAGAAACATATCACTAAAGTATAGCACAAACAAGGCACACACACACACGCACACACGCACACACATGCACACGCATGCACGCACACACACACACACACACACACACACACACACACACACACACACACACACACACACACACACAGGTGCATGAAAACCTGTGTATGGGTCGATCGCAGTTTAGGACGCTTTTTTTTTTTTCTTTTTTTTTTTTTTTTTTTTTTTACCAGGTCGTCCTGTTTTTAAAAAACGTTTTCAAACTTTTTTCTTCTTTAAAATAAGTAATATATTCTGAACTGCTTCTTTTTCAGTTAGTTATTTATAAGATCCAGACTGTTGGAAAATCGTTCTGACAATAAACATGTGCCGGAGTGTATAAAAAAGAATGAGGCAGTCGAGAAAAAAAAAAGATGTCCTGTGTTGGGGATTTTATGTATCTTTTCTACACGAATTATACAGGAACACAAAACGTAGAAACACATTTCTGGACAACTGACTACACAGCCTCGCTCATGCATGGAAACTTCAAAGATCACTTTCGTCTGTTTATAGCCTCCGTTTTAACGATGGTTTGCTTTTTGGCGAGTCTCTTGAATTAGCTGGAATCAAGAGACGGGAGGTCATGATTTCAAATGTGTATTACGGTAAGAGCAACACATGAGCTAGCTAACAGAAGTTCTTGTTCAGGGTTCATTAACATTTGTAGAATGAATCACCCGTATCAACGCCCACAGGAGTCACAATCAGACTATCTGATACTAATTTAGGGTGTGAGAGTACTACGCCTTTTTTTTTTTTTTTTTTTTTTTAGTTTTCATTCACCTAGTGAGATCTTTGAAGTTGTTTCATTTTTGAAATATGAAATGAAATAGCAATGCGTGTGCATTAAGTGTTAGGTTTGTGCTCGGCTACCCGGCTGTTTTGATATTTCCTTCCGCATGCTTTGCTAGCACACACACACACACACACACACACACACACACACACACACACACACACACACATATATATATATATATATATATATATATATATATATATATATATATATATATATGCACGCACGCACGCACGCGCACGCACACACGCACGCATGCATGCACTCACACATACACACGCACGCACGCACGTACACGCACACACGCGCACGCACACACGCGCGCGCGCGCGCAGAGAGAGAGAGAGAGAGAGAGAGAGAGAGAGAGAGAGAGAGAGAGAGAGAGAGAGAGAGAGAGAGAGAGAGAGACACACACACACACACACACACACACACACATACACACACAAGTAGAGCTTGTCGGCATTTGCTGCAGAACACTTGAATTGAAACTCACTTCCCCAGTCACCAAGCACTAATAAAATTTGTGAAACCGACCCAGACAACCGCTGCTGTCAAGTAACAAGTCCGAGACTTGAAATTAGATTAGGACCAGTATGATAATCCCCAGTGGACTCTCTCTCCAACTGAACCAACACATGTTAAAAGAAAACATCAGACAAGCAATTTTTTGTTTCTTGCCTTTTTTCTTTTTTGTTGATATATTTTTTTTAATCACACTTACTTCACTTATGCCCATCGCCCCCACCCGGACATAGGTCGCAGACAGGGGTCAGACAGGGATGATTGCTGTCTCCGTATTATGTATTAGGCTGAAAGAAATCCCTGGTAGAATACTGTTTCCACCCACCTACAGTTAAATAACATTTCACGTCCCTATAGACAACTGTTCCGGGACGATAGCCAAAGTAGTTTTGGGGCTAGACTATACAGCCAGAGTCATCTTGTTGTAAGTAGTGTATAAATGGCTTCATTGTCAATAGGGCATATGTAATCTAGGTACTTGCTGACCATCCTGAACGGAT
>JADBJO010002593.1:160000-162500 GCA_016801955.1 Conus betulinus | reverse complement strand
AGGAAAAAGGAATTTCCCTTCTCCTGAGTCTGTTCTCTTCAAATATTTCCTGTATATGTTCAACAACACAGTTTGTGATTTGGAAAGCACTTCACGTCTAATGGCGTAACATACTTTCCTGGTTTTGACTGAGAATTGAATTGCAAGTTATCCTATTTCTCCATCTCTAATTTTGACACCATCAATCGGCAAAGCCTGGCGATGTTGGCGTCTCCAACCTGACACTAATGCTAAAACCATTACCATTTTCAATGTGAGGTATTTGAGGGCTAATTTTTGCACAGAATTCCAGCTTGCTAAATACTGAACAACTGCATAAAAACCCCAAACTTCCTAATACTTTGGAAGTAATGGCCTCTTTTCAAATGCCTCCTTAACTGCACGACACACAACTGGATGACAGCCTGATGTGTCTCCCCCTTTGGTGTTTAGATAAGCAGAAACAACACTTCTGGCCACATTCATCGTACTGTGGTTTGCTCCTGAACTGTACAGCTCTGCAAGAAAGTTTGCTACATCTATATGTGAGGGAAATGTTATGCAGGTCCTAGCCATATACTCCTACCATTTTCTAATATAACTGTCATATGCTTTTAATGTAGATGGGCGCCACGAGTCCATCAGAAGGTCCACTACTTCTTCCCTTCGTCCTTCAGGCTTCCTGGTAGATTTGCCGCAGATCTTGCAATCTAGCAGTTTCAGGCGTCTTTGCTGAATCAAGACATGCACAACCTCTGGCTGGTCGGGGCGATGTAGAAGTCTGGTCCTGCAAGAAACCGCACGGGCGGGGCCAGCAACAGCTGTTGAAATGCTTGGTGTCATACTTCTGATGGCCAGTCCAGCACTACAAGCACACACTTGGCGATATCCTGGTGGACTTTCCGAAGAACTCGTGTCACCACACTGAAAGGAGGAAAACGTGTACCCCAGTCAGGTTTTTCCCAGGAGACACTGAAAGCATTAACAGCAATGGCAGCCGGTACAGGCTTGTATGATACATTTTTCTCCAGCTGCTTGTTTAGCCTTGTAGCAAACAAGTCAATAGAGCTTATTAAGTCCTGAAGCAAACAAGTTAATAGTGTTTGTTTAGTATTGAAGCAAACAAGTCAATAGAGTTTGTTTAGCCTTGAAGCAAACAGGGTCAATAGAGTTTGTTTAGCCTTGAAGCAAACAGGTCAATAGAGTTTGTTTAGCCTTGAAGCAAACTAGGTCAATAGAGTTTGTTTAGCCTTGAAGCAAACAGGTCAATAGAGTTTGTTTAGCCTTGATGCAAACAGGTCAATAGAGTTTGTTTAGCCTTGAAGCAAACAGATCAATAGAGTTTGTTTAGCCTAGAAGCAAACAGATCAGTAGAAGGGAAGATGCTCAGCTCTAAGAAAGCTTCTCTGAGGCAGTTGCTGTCAAGTGTCCATTCTGTGTCTATGTTAGTATTCCTGGATTCATAATCAGCAATGACGTTTAATTTGCCTGGTATATAAGCTGCACTAAGCCAAACGGTTCTGTTGATACACCATGACCCCATAGTTCAAAGATCAACAAGTTGCTAGGATCTGAATGGCTTATATCCATGTGCTGAATGCAAGACACACAAGTCATGTTATCACTCATCAGTCTGATATGTTTTTTGCTTTATTTCTCTTGAAAACATCGTAATGCTAGGAGAGCAGCTTTCAGTTCCAGGATATTCATGCGAGACATTTTCTCTGTGACAAACCACAGCTCTGCTGATGACACTCCCTCACATTCACAACCCCAACCAGTGAGGCCTGCATGAGATGTGTGACATTGATATCAGGTTCACTGGTGCTGATGTCATTGTATGCCTACTCTGTGGTAACGATCCACCAATTCAGCTGGCATGATGGTAAGCAGATTCAGGTGGAATCTAGTTACAATCATCTTGGCATTATATTCTCGGCCACATTATACCGGTCCGGTCCGGGAGAATAGAAAATGTCAGGTAAGGCTTTGAGAACAGTGGCAGGAATTAAGACTCAAGGAATTCCACCCGTTTCCAATTCTGTTAGATGGATCTGAGATTTGGGGGGGGGGGGGGGGTGGGTTCAAAAGTATGATACTATTGAAAAAGTCAAGATCAAATTCTGCAAGATGGAGTTGGGAGTTGGAAGGGATGTTAAAAACAACATTGCTGGTGGGGAGTGTGGTAGATATCTTATCTACATAGACACATGATTCGACTTGTGAAATATTGGTGCAGACTTTTTGTGTTGACTGATGACAGGTATGCAAAACTGTGGTAAAAACGAATGCAAATGCCGATCAGCCTGGTTGAAAAAAAAAAAAAGAAGATTACACGTTTAAGCTGCTATGTGTGCACTTACGACTTCGGATATGACTATAAATACATTGAATCGTACGTATCGTTGATGAAAAAAAATTCTCTCACGTAAACGTATGTACTCACGAGCGTTTTGCTTCAGTTTACAAGTGCATTTGTGTAAATGTGCACTTTCTGTCTACTCTCAACTTTCTGTCTATC
>JADBJO010002593.1:140000-155000 GCA_016801955.1 Conus betulinus | reverse complement strand
TTTTACATTTCGGCGGAAAGAAAGAAATCATTCAAGACTAACTATACATTTCATTATCTACTCTCTTAATTTTGAATCAGTTTAGGAAATTGCAATCTCTCTGGCCTAAAAGGAGAGAGAGAGAGAGAGAGAGAGAGAGAGAGAGAGAGAGAGAGAGAGAGAGAGAGAGAGAGATTCTTATGTTCGTTGTGCGTGAGATCTTAGGCATTTTAGAAGATTATCCCGAGGTTTATTTTTGTGATATACACCCCAACCACCACCACCCCGCCCCGCACCTCACCCTATACACACTCATTCTCATGTATTCTGTTTAAAGTCTGATATCTGAAGCCGCCGTGCAACTGTTGACAGATTCGTGTGTGTGTGTGTGTGTGTGTGTGTGTGTGTGTGTGTGTGAGAGAGAGAGAGAGAGAGAGAGAGAGAGAGAGGGGGGGGGGGGGGGGGGGCGCGGAGCAAAGAGGGAATTGGTGTGCAATTATGTATGTACCAAAGTCGAAATATAAACACACACACACACACACACACACACACACACACACACACACACACACACACACACACACACTTATGGAAAGGTGCCGTCTCCCAAGTTCAGAGAGGACACAATAGAGATCTTTCCTCAAGATTCTTCCCCAAAGCAGATTATTTGGCGCAGAATTCAGTTTTGTCAATAATCGAGATACCTGTTTTTGGTTGAGAGCCACGCGCATCTCATCAACACGGTCCCTTGACTCGAGCTCATCTTAATCCATAATCACGAACACGCCGAGGGACATTTGTTCCGACCACATACTGAAAACTAGGGGGTTGGAGGGTTGGTGGGGGGGGGGGGGGGGGGGGGGGGGGAGGGGTTGGTTACAATGGGTGTTCCCACTACCGGGATTCCTGCCCTTGAGTAACCTTGGTGACCTGGGCTGAGAAGGGTGTAGCTGACGTGATTGGGGTGACACCAATTTTGGCCTCTCTGTCGATGTCCGGAGCGAATCAGGGTCGGGTCCGTTGACGGCGAGGTGGTCAGTCGATATACATTGCCACAGCGGAGTGCCGATAGTGAACAGTGTTATTATCCCACACCATTCCAATGAACTCATTTATTTCATAAGCGGTGGGCACCATCTGCTATGTGTGTATGTCAAGCAGATAGGTGGCGCTGTGAGCGTATTACATTTTGAATCTCTTGCATATAATGAGTCTTTAATGGCTAAAGATGGAATTATTTCCAAATTACGAACGGCGTTCTGAGCAAAAGTGAATAATTTACAAATCCTGATTTATTTGAAAATAATCGACGTGCCGTGTGTTGTTTGCCCATGAATTTGTAAATCACAGCCTTGTATTTAGAAATGTTCTTTGGAGTCAAAATCCTTTTAGCAGTGGACGAAACAGCAGGTCCTCAGTACACAGTCTCTTTGTGCGCAATTTGTTCCTAATTGCTCACTTTGAGTAAAATGCTAAATATGTTTTCTGATAATAGGTTATCACGAGAACCAAGAGAAAATAAGAGTCATCAAATTGGCAGAGAGAGAGAGAGAGAGAGAGAGAGAGAGAGAGAGAGAGAGAGAGAGAGAGAGAGGTGCGCTTCTTCCATTGGGGCGTAAAATGCCTAGATTTTAAAACAAAATTACAACTAAGATATGAAACTTTGTATTGCTTATAATCAGCTACGCGGTGGTAAGGCTTTTTGCCACATGATCAATGACATGACGATGATACCAACGGCCAAGATGGCACCTTCTCAGTTTTTGATGGATGTTGCTGATTGGTGGATTCTCTCTCAAATTGAAACGATAAATCGACCATGGGCATGTTTCATTTTGGCTGGAAGTTATGTACGATAGATCTTAAAAGTGAGAAATTCTCTTATCAACGCACGTTTGATTTTTTTTTCCCCTGTACACAATAAAGGAAAACTGAAACATTCATCGGTATAAGGAAGCAATGACACTCATGAAACAACTTTCACTTTGACTGATGTTGAAAAATGTTAATGATTTTTTTTTTCTCTCGAGGAAACAAGCAGTACAAACTGTCTTTAGTTTACATCTTGATCCGAATGAATGATGGATAGTACCTAAAAAAAAAAAAAAAAAAGGCAACCGAAAATGGTACGCCAATCGTCACATTACATCGGCAGCACAAAAAAGTGCGCGCGCGCGCGCGCGCGCACACACACACACACACACACACACACACACACACACATCTCATCACATTTTGGGACAAATCGTATTTAATTTCAAAGCATTAGAATCTGATGAGTCAGAGGAAAGCCTTAGTTTAAGAAAAAGGTTGCATTTCAGGTTTAAAGAGCCATTCCCACTGCAGGTGCAATAGCAGGGGGAAACACTCCGAAGAAAGTGTGTGTGCGTGTGTGTGCGTTGCGTGATCGTCACCTGACGTGAGCGTTTAAAAAAAAGAGCGTATTTCAAATCAGCATGAACAGTGCTCACAAAATTTAACGGAAATGAAAGGAAAAGAAGTCAACCGCGCTTTTCGTGTGCCCATCTGCGCTTGTGGGAAATGTCATCTTGTGATCCGTTTTTCTTTCAAACCTTCCTTTGTTTTTCTTTTTATTTGAATTCCTTTCCTCTGCTCTCTCTCTCTCTCTCTCTCTCTCTCTCTCTCTCTCTCTTAGCATGTTTATATAATGTACATCTTATTGCACCAGTTGTTCTCTAACATGGTATTTGTTTTCTTTAATGTGGGCATTGCTGCGTTAACAGCTGCATGATGTATTCGTAATACGCTTTTCTATGTGTAACCCTTCAGTTATGGGTCTAGCCCTACACTGATTAAACAAACTGTCTCTCTGTCTCTCTATGTCTGTCTGTCTGTCTGTCTGTCTCTCCCCCCCCCCCCTCTCTCTCTCTCTCTCTCATTTAAATGTTCATGTACATATTTTTGTAGGGATAGGGGGAAAGGTGGTTTCACTTGCAGCTTAAGTTGTAGTTTTTTCTTCAAAAAATCAATTCCTGAACTCCGCGCGCCTGTGTGTGTGTGTGTGTGTGTGTGTGGCAGGTGATGTGCAAGCTGTATTTTTTTCGTCAACGACCTGGCCTACACAGCCTCTATCCTTCTGCTGATGGTGATTGCCGCCGAACGCTACATCGCCATCATTCATCCACTGCGCTCTCGGGGATTCTTCACTGTTGCGCGACTCTTTGTGGCCCAGGTACTGTCCCAAGGCCCTAGACGGAGTGAGCATGCGTGCAGAGAATGGGCGGGAAGGAAAAAAGCATTGGATGAAATGTGGGGGGTGATTCAAAATCTACACAACGATACACTTCTAAAATGGATCCGAAAAAAAAAGAGCTACGATGACGCTGATAGAAAAATGAATATGCCAGGGAAGAAAGGATGGGAGGAGAGGGGGGTGGGATGGGATGGGGTAAGGGATAGGAGAAGGAAGAAAAGAAAATAGAAGAGTAATACGGAACTGGAGTTAAGGGAAGGGGTGTGCATTAGGGAAATAGGAGGATAAGGAAGAGATGGAAGGCATTATGGATGGAATGGGGAGAGGAGAAATAGTGAGGTGGAGGCATCAAATGGGGTGAATATGAAATGGGGGATACGGGTGGAAGGGATATGGAATAGGAGATAAAGGAGGGGAGGGCATGGTAGGAGAAATAATGGATGGGAGGAATATGAATGGGGGAAGGGGGGGGGGGGGGGGATAAAGGGTGGAAGGGATATGGAGTAGGAGAAAAAAAAGAGTGGGAGGGAAAAAGAAATAAAGGGGGGGGGGGGGGGGGGGGGGGGGGGAATGTGGGATGGGAGATAAGGGAAAGGAGTCGGGGTTGATATGGATCAGGAGGGCAAGGGACGGATAGGGGTTATAGGGTTGGAAGGGGAATATGGACGGGAGAGAGAAGTAGTGCAATGAAAAGGGGTACAATATGGGACGGGGAGGTGCACTGTAGGATGTAAGGGATGAGAGAGGAGATGAACAACATGGAGGGGATATGGCATGGGAGGTATGGGGTGGGGTGGGGACATTGGATGTGATATATATGTTGCATTGAAAGTGTACTGGCGTGGAAAGTGTACGGGCCAATCGTGGAATGTATACATTCCATGGATCAGCCGTGGTATACATTCCACGATTTTGCCCGTGGAGAGTACACTTTCCACGCCAGTACACTTTCAATGCAACATATATAATGAGAGGGAATTTTGGCTGGGGATTTATTGGATGGGAGGGTAATATGGGTGGGCGGCTTAGGATGGGTGAGTTGGTTACAGATGGGGCGGGACAAAGGATGGGAGATGATATAGGACAGGGGGTTTTTGTTAGGGGATGAGAAATATGGAATAGGAGAGGGACTGGGGATGGGTGGGGCATATGGGCTTGGAGCACTGGGATCGAGGTATCGGATGGGAGATAAGAATACGTAGGGAGAATTGGGATGGGACGGAATTGGGATGGGACGGAATTGGGATGGGGGACGGGGGTTGAGGGGATGGGGATGAGGATGAGATGAAAGATACGGGACGAGAAAAAAGAAGAGTAAGGGGTAAGAAGGGGTATATGGGATATGATGGTACAGGATGAGAGGTGGATATGGGATTGAAAGTGTTAGAAAGTGAAGGATATGGGCTGGAACTTAAGGGATGGAGGGGGGATATAGGAGGGAAGAGGCAATACAAAATGGAAGTTAAGTACTGGGAGGGGGAGATATAGGATGGAAATCGATGGACGAGAAATGGAATGTGGGATGGCAGGTAAGGGATGTAAAGGGGGTATATAGAATGGGACGCTGGGGGTGGGAAGAGGACGTAACATGGCAGGGATATGGAATGAGAGCGTAAGGATGGTGATGTAGGTCGATACCCACGGTCTGACCAGCGCGTTAGACTAATACGTAGGTCAGACATCTGCTTACTTGTAGCCATAATACCCTCTTTATAAATTCTCTCTTTTTTGTCATTAATTCGTTTATCCAACAGCTTTAAATCATCATGCGAAGTGTGGTTTCAAACTTAGCACATGTGGGGTAGCGTATATGGACTAGTCCACATGCAATGCAACTTCCTTGCGGGGAAATTTGAAACCGAAGAGGATATGGCATGGAAGGTACGGGATGGAAAGGGGGATATGAGAGACGGGTTGGTTAGGTGAGATACGAGACGGCAGGGGAATGTGACAATTGAGGTATGGGATGGGAAGGGATGTGACAATTGAGGTTTGGGATCGGAGGGGAATGTGCCAATTGAGGTATGGGATGGGAGGGGAACGTGACAATTGAGTATGGGATGGGAAGGGAATGTGACAATTGAGGTATGGTATCGGAGGGGAATGTGACAATTGAGGTATGGAATGGCAGGGAATGTGACAATTGAGGTATGGGATGGCAGGGGAATGTGACAATTGAGGTATGGGATCGGAGGGGAATGTGTCAATTGAGGTATGGGATGGGAGGGGAACGTGACAATTGAGGTATGGGATCGGAGGGGAATGTGCCAATTGAGGTATGGGATGGGGAGGGGGATATGAATGGGAGGGGGTATAAGTTAGTAAGTAGGGGATGGGAGGAGGATATGAATTTAGAGATAGGGGGGTAGAAAGGGGTATGGAATGAGAGGTGGGAAGTGGGAAGGGGATATAAGACTAAAAGGGGATGTGGGTGGATGTGAGGGGAGCGAGGGTAAATATGGTATGGTGAGGTAATGGAATGGGAAGGGGGAGGGAATACGGACTTGAAGATAAGGGATAGGGAGGGAAATGAGATGAAAGATAAAGGATGGAAAGGTGAATGATTGATGGAGGAGGATATAGTTTTAGGAAGTAGAGATGAAGAGATGTTAAACGGCTGGGAGGGGGGTGTGCGGTAGAGCAAGGGAGGACGGACGGACGAAGCGGGAGGATCTGAAAAGGGAGGTAAGGGGAGATATGAGATTCGTAGTAGAGAATGGAGTGAGAGAGTCTGAATTGAAGGCGGTATGTTGAATGTGATATATGGAGATGTGGAATGAATTGAAGGCAGTATGTTGAATGGGGTATAAGGGGGATGTGGGATGAATTGAAGGCAGTATGTTGAATGGGATATAGGGGAATGTGGGATGAACTGAAGGCAGTATGTTGAATGGGAATAGGGAGGATGTGGGATGAATTGAAGGCAGTATGTTGAATGGGGTATAAGGGGGATGTGGGATGAATTGAAGGCAGTATGTTGAATGGGATATAGGGGGATGTGGGATGAATTGAAGGCAGTAGGGGGAGGGTGGGATGAATTGAAGGCAATATGTTGAATGGGATATAGGGGGATGTGGGATGAATTGAAGGCAGTAGGGTGATGTGGGATGAATTGAAGGCAGTAGGGGGATGTGAAGGCAGTATGTTGACTGTGATATAGGGGGATGTGGGATGAATTGAAGGCAGTATGTTGACTGTGATATAGGGTGATGTGGGATGAATTGAAGGCAGTATGTTGAATGGAATATAGGGGGATGTAGGATGAATTGAAGGCAGTAGGGGGATGTGGGATGAATTGCAGGCAGTATGTTGAATGGGATATACGGAGATGTGGGATGAATTGAAGGCAGTATGTTGACTGTGATATAGGGTGATGAGGATGAATTGAAGGCAGTATGTTGAATATGATACGGGGCGAAGAGGGATGAGATATAGGCTGTACAGTTAGGGCAGGAGCGGAGAGGGAGAAGTTAGATATTAAGGGATTAGGATTGCAGGGAGTCATATAGAGGAGGGAGGGCATTGGTGGTATGACGCGAGTCCTGTCCGTGTCCCTAAATGACCTAACCGCCCATTCAATCCCAGACCATCGCTTTTTTTTTTTTCAACCCCTCCCATGGGAAAGGAAAAAGGGATGACATGCGGGAGGGGGGTGGGGTGGGGGGTGGGGGTGGGGCTCTTTATTCCCTTTTTACGCACATACACGTTCCAATATCTTCCGCCACATCGATTAACCCCATTCCCACCCCTCTTCACTTCTTATAATCTTCCTATCCAACCCAGCTTTCACAACACGCCTACGCAGCCTCCATTGATCACTTCCCCATCCCATCTTTTCTCACCCTCCCACCTACCGCCCTCCTCCCCCTCCACAATTGACGTATTCGTCCATCCTACACCCATGTCGCATTTTACTTCCTCTTCCAGAATCCCTAACGACAACTCTCCCCACCCCCTCCCCCCATCCAACCCTCTTCCTTAGGGAGGGTTCCCACAGTCCCTTTCTTCCCTACACACACACACACACACACACACACACACACACACACACACACACACACACACACACACACGCACACGCACGCTTTTTTCCGGTGGCCCTACGCTCCTCCCCACCCACCGCACTTCCATCGCTCCTCCTGCCCATCCCAAATACACATGTAAAGTAACGCAGGGGGGAGAGGGGGAGCAGAGTCTGGGGATTCGGATAAGAAGCGGGTGGACAATAACGTGAGAAGAATTGGTGGTGGGATTGAAAAGGTAGAGATAGACACGACTGGGGAGAGAGAGGTGGTGCTACCCCCATGATCATATGCAAAGAGCAGCATACAAATATGCCAACGATCACATATTTCCTGTGTGTGTGCGCGCGCAAGTCACATAAAAGCGCCAGCGTCTGATGTCTGTGCTGTTTCAGATCGTGGTGTGGGTGGTGGCGGCCGCCTACAACATCCCCATCCTGATCATGTTTGACACTACCTCTACGCCTGACGGCTTCTTCTGCTACATGTCTGTGCATCTCATGAACCTGGTCAGTACCTCCGCCTGTTTCTCCATCACAGTGGACTGCTCAGGACACCGACACGGCTGGCACCACAAAGAACAATCACAATCATAAAAAATACTCTCTCTCTCTCTCTCTCTCTCTCTCTCTCTCTCTCTCTCTCTCTCTCTCTCTCTCTCTCTCTCTCTGTGTCTGTGTCTGTGTGTGTGTGTGTGTGTGTGTTGTGTGTGTGTGTGTGTGTGTGTGTGTGTGTGTGTGTGTGTGTGTGTGTGTGTGTGTGTGTGTGCAAAGACAGATTTTTATGTTCCCCATATATTGCCTGTGAAAAGTATAAAAGTCACTCTTGAATACTGTCTTCTTCGTTCCCATCTTCTGTCCCCCCCCCCCCCCCCCCCCCCCCCCCCTCCCAAACCTGATCGGGATCGGTGGATCTTTGCTCAGTTATCCTGTAATTGACTGATGATTTTCATGCCTCCAGTTGGTCTACCCCACGTGTTAGTTGTTCAGTACATAGAAATAGCCAGACAGACACACAGATAAATAGACAGACAGGTGACAATCTGTCTGTCTGTCTATCTATCTGTATCTGTCTGTCTATCTATCTATTTATCTATCTATCTAATCATCCACTTACCCAATCGAACTAAAGACTGATCTTGCCTTGTCTTCATATCCTTTCTTATCTCAACTGATCTTGTCTTATCTTGTCTTATCTTACCTTATCTTATCTTATCCCGAGCCAGTGAAATATCGGCATAAAAAATACTCCTTATTTCTATACATTCCACAGATGTCCACTATTTCATTCATTTGTATTTAACGCTTACTTTGTAGGCAAAACCAGCATTGGATGGAAGCGGCAAAAGGGAAGTCAAAACAGGTTGTACAGATAAAAGTGCATGTATAGCTGAGGGCAGACAGCTGCTTCTGATGCTGACAATGTTTTCCTCCTGTTGGGGGATCTGGGGTATAGAGGTGAAATGATGTATTTCCGTCGCATTATTCCATGCTACCTTTCCTCACTTTCTCATCTCTTTGTCTTATGCTTTTATGTCTCTTTTTTGTATAACATCTGAAGAAGACACATTTGCTGAAAGTTGTTTTTTTTTTTCTGTTTCCAATTATATACCATATATACATTGCTTTGTGCCCTGTATTGTGTATAGAAACGCTGCTTCTGTTTCGTTGTTGTTGTTTTTTAATGATAAGATGGCGGGGGTTGTTTGGCAGAAACCTACTACACGGTCCACTTCGTGCTGTGGTACCTGCTGCCCCTGGCAGTCATCCTTGTCATGTACGGACGCATTTCCTGCACGCTGTGGGCCACGTCCTCCGCCATCACTTCCAGCAGCAGCATGCGGCGAGACACGGCCAGGTCCTTCACCACCCGCCACACCTCCGTGGACACGGGCAGCCACTACAGCCCCAGCTCCAGCACCAGGTTCCCCAAGTGCTGCAGGCCCGACCCGCCCAGCGCCACTTGCATCTCCTACTGTCAGACGGGGGCGGTCAGAACGGCTTCGCCCTGGTGACACTTCAGCCAGGAACCGACACTGTGGTAGCCGGCGCTCGTGGCAGAGGAGAAGGAGGAAGAGAAGGAGAAGGAGGTGGCAGCCTGAAGAAGTCGGGAGGAGAAACGAGGAAAGGCGACGCCGCTGTGATGACTGCGCTTTCCCCCCTACAGCACGACGGAGCCTCCGGCGGCTGAGAGCAGCAGGCGGGGTGGAGAGCGGGTAGGCCCGTGCAGAACGTCCGAATCCGAGAACAGCGACGAACGCGCGCCCGAATCCCTCGGGGCTAGAACGGACCAGGCAAGTGGAGGTGGTGGCCCTGCAGGGCTGTGGGAGCTGCCAGCAATGCGTCCACGCCGACGGCTGTGCCAGGAAGGACAGTGCCGGCAAGTACAGCGCAACGACTGATTATTTCTCCTATCACCGCAAAGGTAAATCTAAGCTGTCCTTCATTAAAATGAGACGCAAGAAGAAATCGGAGAAGTACGCCTACGAACTCAGCGAAATGCAGTACTCGGACGACTACGACGCCTACCCTCGCAGCCAGGCGAACAAAGGCCACAACGGTAACACGCTCAGCACTAGGGCAGAGATGCCGAGAGACGGGAGTTGCAACAGCGGCAGCGCCAACACCACCCCGAGACGTCACTTCACCCACAACGGGTCAGCTCCCCGCGAGGCCTGACGTCACGGCGACGGGTGATCCGCTTGCTGGTGGCAGTGGTCACCATCTTCGCCCTGTGTGTCCTCCCTCTCCATCTCCGCAACCTCCTCCACTACTGGAACGTCTACGAATCTCCAGGCGGCATCTTCGACTTCTTGTCGCCCATTGCTTCCGTCATGATGTACCTGAACTGTGGCCTCAATCCCTTCATCTACTGGATGTTCTCCGACCACTTCCGCCGCAGCCTCAGGGACACGCTGTGCTTCTGGAAAACGAAGTAAACGGAACAACTCCAGAATGATGCTTCACTCACCGAGGCAACAGAAAAAATTCGCTGATAAAGCATAACCACATGTGACATTCGTGGCTTATTTTCAACATGCTGCCGATAGACAGTTTCAGGTGTTGCTGGGAATTTGGCGTTCCGTTTCCTCACAACATCTCCTTCTACTACAACCATGCTACCAGTACATGAACCCAGGTCCGTCTTCCTACCAGCTGATTTAGGAGTATTGTGAGGCATTTGTGACGGATTTTCTACGGAATAATACCACGAATCCTTGTCTTGTGCACCAAGTGTACAGAGATTCCGATTATCTCGCCTTAAAAGGGTCTTGTGTGGTGAACTGGGCAATAACGAAACTGATACTCCAGTTTTTCTTCTCTTCCCAAGAATGTTCTACAAGAAAGGATAAATTCCATTGCCCAGTACAAATACCCAATTTGCTGTTGAAACCCAGACACAACTCTGTTGGGAGCTTCATAGTAGTTTCTGCGAGTGCTTTAAAAAGTATGAACGATTTTCCCCTTCTTCCTATATCTATGACACGATGTCGTGTACTTACATTGAAATTGGGCAGCACTGCAGGTGTCCCCGTTTCTGGGACTGGATGACGCTGAGACGTGACTGTCTTGTGACTATGACACCAATGGCCAGAGTGTCGTCATCTTCATAATGCTTGTTTCTCTCGAGGTCTTGAATATTCCTCGGGCGAGATGTCTGTTCAAAAAATTGACTGTTCTAAGGAGAAAGGGATCATTCTTATGTGTATGTTGCTGCTTTGTGTACATAGAAAGACGAAGAATGTCATGTCTTTGTGGCACTAACGCTATGAAGTCAGCCGCCGAGGAATAATGGATGAAAACGGATATCTTGACTTATTTGTTAAAAAAACTCTCACGAGTGATGGCCATTGGAGATGTGGTGGTGACGCAATACTGGCGCAATAATTGCACTGGGGACGATTTGTTTTGGGTATCTGCGTGTCTTGATCTTCTGACTAATATGGTTTATACGCACACACAGACACTCACAGACACAGACACAGACAGACAGACAGACACACACACACACACACACACACACACACACGGTGAATTTTATTGAAATGTGTAGAACGTTAAAAAAAAAAAAAAAAAAAAAAAAAAAAAAAGGTCCGTGTGTGTGTGTGTGTGTGTGTGTGGGGGGGGGGGGGGGGGGGGGGGGGGTGGCGGGGGCAGAGGGAAGGGTGGGGGGGGCAGGGTAGGAGGGGACGTGAAACCGACATACAACACAATGCATATCATTCAACAACTTGTGAATTTACACAGGGCGATTTCGAACAAAATGGGTGGATCTATCACGCAATTTCATTGTGACCTATCAACCTCCATTTATGGTGTTTAATGCAGTTTTCACACTCATGAATTACCGCATGCGTGAATCGCTTCAGCCGCAAGTTTGCTTGAAGACAACAATAATAATCAATGAAATTACATCAAGCGCTACCAGTGTTTACAGCAATAATAAGAATCTGTTGCCATGCATTTGTAAGGCGTTACCATTAAAAACATGTTTCACTCGCGGTGCACAGCTTGTGCTTAGAGCACCAACCAATAACCTTTCGCTAATAGTTTGACAGCTATTGGCTTCATTTTTTTTTTTTTTTTTTACATTTCACGCTTATTATTGAAGCAAAAAGAGAAGAATAACTAACGAAAAACTAAGAATGCGCTAGAAAAGACTCAGAATGCGCCGCGGACACACACACACACACACACACACACACACACACACACACACACACACACACACACTCACATACACACAAATACGCACGCGCACGCACGCACGCACACGCACAAACGCACGCGCTTACACATACACACCAACACACACACACACACACACACACACACACACACACACACACACACACACACACACACACACACACACACACATACACAGACACACACACACGCACACACACATGCATGCACGCACACACACGCACGCACGTACATATATACACAACACGCGCGCGTGCGCCCACCACCCCTACCCCACACCAACCCCCGTCGCCCGCTCCCCCTCAGTAAATAAGGATAGAAAACTAGATAGTTTTGCCTCAGCCAGGTAATTCCACTGAGTGCTACTATGCTGTTAACAACAAGGAAGACGCAAATTTTGTTTCAGTTTGAATATGTGCCATTGATACTTTTAGGGCTCGTACCCATGGACGAACAAGTCACACGAGAGACTGCATCTTTTACCATTTTTTTTATTATTTACTTTTGGTCGACAAATGAAAATAAAACCCATATGCGCTGAAGCTGGGTATGTAGGCTACGATACATATTCTTCCCAAACTTTCAAGAACAGTCCCACAATGTTTCTTCCTGTGTTAATCTGAGGAAGAAATGGATGGATAAGACGAAAGAACAACACGAGGAAAAAAAAAAAAAAAAAAAAAAGAAAGACATCCCTCTCTCATCTCTCTCTCTCTCTCTCTCTCTCTCTGAACATTTGGCATTTGGCTTTTGAGTTGACACCAAATCTTTCAAGCTCCCATCTCGAACACTGTCCTCACCACTCTGAATCTCTCTCTCTCTCTCTCCTCCTACTCTCCTCATCTCGACCAACACTCTCATCTCTCTCGAACATTTGGCATTTCGGCTTTTTTTATCCACGGTCTCTCGACCACTGCATCTTCCTCCCTCTCTCTCTCTCTCATCCCTCTCCTCCTCGACTCTCTCTCTCCTCTCTCTCTTCTCTCTCCACTCCTCCTCTCTCTCAAACAAATCTCTCTCTCATCTCTCTCTCTCTCACTCTCTCTCCTCTCTCTCTCTCGTTCGTTCCCTCCTCCTCCCCCCTCCTCTCCTCTCTCGCTCCTCTCCTGATTTGACCATCTCTCTCTCTCTCTCCCTCTCCTCTCCTCCTCTCTTACTCTCTCTCCTCTCCTTGCTCCGCCTCTGGAACTCTCTCGCTCCTCTCCACTTAGTTCTTCTCCTGCTGGGGGGGGGGGTCTGCGCATCCCATCTTCCTTCTGGGAAGCAAAGGGATAAGACGAAAGTCAACACGAGGACCTCTTCTCTCTCTCCCTCGTCTCTTCTCTCTCAAAAACTCCCTCTCCAAGGTCCTCCTCTCTCCCTCCCTCTCTCTCCCCCTCTCTCCCCCCCTCCGACGTCCCTCTCTCTCTCTCTTCTCTCTCTCCACTCTCCATCTCTCTCTCTCTCCTCTCTCTCTCTCTCTCTCCTCTCTCTCTCTGTCTCTCCTCCCTTGTGCCAAAAAATGTTTTGCTTTTGTTGTTGACTAAAAACTGTCCATTTCTTTGTGCTTGTAGTAGAAAAAGAAATACTTTGGCGTGGCAAAAGATGTAAATTTTGCATGTGCTTATGTTTATCCAGGACATTTTGATCTGGATACTGTACATTTTTGTTTGAAGAATGCTTTTTCATTTGTGTGTTGAGTAAATACGCTTAATTAAAAAAAAAAAGCGCTTCTCTTTTTGTAATTACTGGGCGCAAAATGAATCCATTTGAGTCAGTCCATGCGCAGCAATATTAGTTTATTCCGCCAATAAAGGAACTATTTCCCTTGTCTGAAAATGGTCAGCAGTTGTTTGAATAGAAAAGTTTTCTTTTGTCCAATAGTAATGAATTCGCTGACTGGGCGCAAAAGAAATCTATCAAAAAAACATTAGCTTATACCGCCAAGGGAATGAATTAGAAGTTCTGAATCGAAAGAGTAAAAAGTTTATATTTGTTAAAAAAAAAGGGGGGTGGGGGGGGGGGGGGGGGGGGGGGGGGATGGCAACATAAAAGACATTGTGGTCTCAGATTCGTAAAGTATATTAAAGGTTAACTAAACATCTTTCAAACTAGAGATGTGTATTATATTTACCATAACATCCATTCCAACCCTTCCACATACTCTTAACTGCTTAGAAATATAACAATCAATCCTTGGCATTTTATCTTTATGCGCGTATAAATGTTAACGAAAACATCCTGATGTCACGGACCACATTTGGCTTCAAAACACGCCCTAAATTATGTTGCTCTCTTCATTCGTTCTTGTAATGTAATGTTAAACGGAATGCCACGACCTGAAACCACGTGCAGGGAGAGAAAGAAACACAAATGCGTACTATAAATCAATGCTATACCTGTTTAATACTGCAGGAATTAAACATGTGGCGCACACTGAAATATAGGCTGACCAAAGAAGGACGAAAACTTGGATGAAACGAAGATAAAATGTTCAACTGCTAAAAAAAAAACCTGGACTCATGTTCCGATACTGATCTTGAAAGCCGATGTTACAGAAGCCGACGCTGTCTCTCCAACATAACTCCAAATGACCGCCCCTCAGCTCGTGGGTCCCTCCCGACTGGTCAGCCTTCAGCTGAGAAAAGGCTTGGACCTTACAAGATCTCCCTGGCAACGCCCTGTGCTCAGTACTGAAAAAGGTGTCGGAAGAAGCCTTTTCTACGACGAAGAGCAAACGTCCAGCAACGGGTAGTTGTCCCACTCTCCCGCTGCAAACAAATATCCGAAGTGCAGCAAGCCAAGCGCTTCCCTCCTTCCTCCGTTTCCAACCCATCCGTAACCTCCTTCCTCTCCCAGCTACTGAAGGAATCACAGAAGTCAGAGTATGAGAGTAACCAGTTCGACTCCTGGGGTGACGAGTTCTCCGGTTAAACTGGCTTCGGTTTCCCCGAGACTTCTTTTATTAGCCCATTCTTTCACCCCTCAGTGTGGGAATACCCGACCTGGTGGGTAGTACCAAGCTGTAAAAGCGAGGAGATAACGTATTAGCGACACGCAATTTGACAGAGGTGAAAAACTCATGCAAGCTGGTGCT
>JADBJO010002593.1:130000-132500 GCA_016801955.1 Conus betulinus | reverse complement strand
TGAACCTTTTGGAGTATTTTCCAAAGCATGTCTCTGTCTACTGTGTCAAAGGCTTTTTGGTAGTCTATAAAAGCTACGTAACATTTTCTACTTTTATGTCCAAACAAATAGACTTTATCATTGAACGACGAGTGTAAATATATGGTCTACAGTAGAGTATTGTTTGCGAAAGCCAGCCTGTTCTTCACTTATTTTGCCTTCTTTTTCTGCCCATTTATACAATCTCTCGTTCAATACTGATGTAAAGACCTTACTAACTACACTAAGTAAAGAAATGCCTCTCTATAATTTTCAGGATTAAGAGCATCGCCTTTCTTAAGTAGAGGAATAATAACTGATTTGGTCCATAATACTGGGAAATAACCATTCTTGTATATTTGATTAAATACTTTTGTCAGAAAGGGTGTTATAATGGGCTGGGCTGTTTTCAAAAATATTCAGCGCAGATATCATCTAATCCCGAAGCTTTATTTAATTTTTCAGTTTCCTTATTGCCTGGTGCACTTCACTGTCTGTTATCTCATCATCTAAATCGGGAATATAATCGTTTTCTTCGTGCTGGCTTCCGTCCCTGCTCTATAGCTGAGTCGGCACGTGTCAACTCGCGATCTCCCGTGAAAAAAAAAAATCGTTTCAAAGTGTGCTTTCCACGTGCCAATTGAGATAGAGGGCCGATCCATTTTTTTTTTTTTAATGCTACGTACAGTTGACCAAAACTTATTAGAATCGTTTTTATTTCGAATTAAAGTTTCAAATACATCTTTTCTGTAACTTATTCGCTTCTGCCTTAGAGTGTCTGATAATCGACCTTTTCCGTAAGTATGCACACTGATCCGTTGCGCGCTGAGTGCGTGTGCACTGAGCAAGCGCTCTACCGGCCACCCTCTTCTTATGTAAACAAACCGAGTCAAACCATTTCTTAGCTTGCCGCGCGCGTGCTGAAGGCCAGATCGTCTGTTTGCATACATTGCCCAGCTTTTAATAGAAGGCCCGTGAATTTTTCAACAGCCGAGTCAATATCACATTCAACAACATTCCTACTGTCATTTAGAATCATCGTAGCTTTCTTCTGATCTTAGGAAATCCAAAAAGATATTAGCTTTGGTTCCATCCCACTTTATTTTTTGAAAAGGCTCTCGATTAATTTCTGCATTCGATTTCTCATTATATTTAGTATTTAGATATAGCATAGCACGACAGGCATATGCGGGGATTCAACCCTATTTTCGACGTTAAATCGAATAACTTCTGACAGTAAATCCACAGAGCACAACAAAAAAATCACGCTATTTCCGCGTTCAGATAAAAAAGTAAAATGACCTTTTTTGTCTCCTTCACACAAACCATTTAAAGGCGTCAACCTAAACATAGAACATAAATCAATCAGGGCTTTTTTTCAAAACAATTAACAACATTATCCATAGTATTTCTCACATAGCATTCCCCACTCTCTTGCACACTCTCCTCATCCATCCATTTCAGTGTCTCTAAACTCCAATCACCAATCCTGGCATTGAAATCACCAGCGACTACAAGATATCGTCTGCTCTTCTTTTTCATATCTCTCTAAAATAATTGCTCTAAATTTTCAAGATTGTTTTTAAATTCCTTTTGTTTGTAGTATTCACTATTCACAGGATGATTGTAAATGCCAACAAACAGTACGTCTTTGTCAAAAGTGAAGATTTTTCTACACACTCTGACACAAACAATGTTATCCAGCCCAGTTTCTACAATCTGAATGCAGTGTTCTAGTGATTTCTTTTATTAGTAACACAGTACCTCCTGATCTTCGGCCCATTTTTGACAACTTGAGACCAGGACTATGCACAACAATAAAGTTTTTTGAAGTGAATAGAAAAATCAAAATCCGGAAATGTATAAGTTTCAAGAAGACACATATATCAAAAAGAAGTAATGTAATTAATACAGTCTGGATCTGTTAATTTAGAAATAAGCCCATCAACATTCCATGAAATGCAAGAAAGAAATCACGTTTTATTTTATCATCGTTACGTGTATTACGTGTATGCGTGTGAGCGTGTGTGTTTGCATTGTCAGTGAAAGAATGTGGACCCGGGCCTCGGCCTAATCTTCATTTCTTTCTGTTTCGCGAGGAGGAAGAACGAGAAGCACGTGTTTTACTGCCCCATGCGTCCCGCAGGTTGGATTGCCGTTCATTCCCTTTCTGTCCTTTATCACTGGTAGGGGTGGGAAGGGAGTGGGGAGGGGGGGGGGGGAGACTGGGAGCGCGATGTGACATTGGGGGAAATCCCCTTTGTCAGTCGCTGACTGGGTCTTAGAAAGCGAGGTAGAAGGGGAAACCCCTCTGTTGACAGAAGGCGTGGCATTCGGAGGAGGTACTGGGGTGGGGGTATTTCCTTGGAAAGCAGCTGTGTCTGGCGATCCCTAGTGGTGGGAGGCCCAGGCGTGGCGTTCCCCCGCTCAGGAGTTCGGTCCTAGGTGGGGCTTCACGCTGTGGTTTCACATGTAGTTTCCC
>JADBJO010002593.1:117500-127500 GCA_016801955.1 Conus betulinus | reverse complement strand
GAGAGAGAGAGAGAGAGAGAGAGAGAGAGAGATGGACAGAAAAATAATGGCTGTACAATGCATTTCATTTTTGTAGCAATCAGACAAATACATAAACAAACAAGAGCAGAAACGCAGAGAGAAAGAAGGATTATATTGTCGTAAAGCACAAATGCACAAAGAGAAAAAAAAGACAGATGGGCAAATTTTAGTTCAAGTTGAAGTCTGAATACACATACACACAAAAAGAGGGGTAAATAAGAAAAAAAAAAAAAAAGGAGAGAGGAGCGCGAGGGGTGGGGGTGGGGGGGAGCTCGATGGAGGAGATTTAATTTTGTTACAATTACACAATTACACAAATGCATAAACAAACAAAAGCGGATATACAGACAGGTGGAGGAACATAGGCTGTAACAGAGAAATACAAATGTCCGGATTATCGATTTCGTGTGTGTGTGTGTGTGTGTGTGTGTGTGTGTGTGTGTGTGTGTGTGTGTGTGTGTGGCGTTGACTAGGGCGGAGAAGCCTGCCAGAGATCCGTCGCTCCTTGAAAAGGACGTAAAAGGTCAGTTAAATGGTCGTCAGTATGCATTACATGACATCCATTTCCCCCCTCCGTAACTCTGTCTGTCAGTTCGTGTGTTTGTGTGTATGCTTCTTTCTGCTTCTTCAATATCTCCGCTTTTATTTGCGATTTATCTTTCTGGGCTAGTCTCTGAGAGAGAGAGAGAGAGAGAGAGAGAGAGAGAGAGAGAGAGAGAGAGAGAGAGAGAGAGAGAGAGAGAGAGAGAGAGAGAGAGAAGGCGGAGAAAGGAAGGTTCACCATAGCTGGCCAATGGAAAGAAAGTTCCATGAAAATAGGCCGCATCTAAAATAAGTATATCATATTCAGTGGAAGATGAGCTTTCTTAGCCAACACCCGTAGTTAAAAAAAAAAAAAAAAAAAAAAAAAAAAAAAAACACCAGAGAGAGAACACATGTACCATTAGTCCGAATACTCGACTACTTTCATACCGTCTAATAACTTCTGACATTAGAGATAGGGGGTGTGGGGCGGAGGTTGGGGGACATGACAATGACTTCACATAGATCACAAACATTTGTTTTTGAAAAACATGGATATGAGATGGGGTAGGAGACTGGGACTTGGGAGGGCTCAAGCAGAAAAAAAAAAAACGGAAGAAGAAGAGATGGAACTGAAGTATGAATTATCCCCTTTTTTTTTAATCACAGTACCCTAAAAACTATCAAAATTTGGTTTGTGAACAGAACCATTTCTTTCGTCTGTTTACAACCTTTCGTTCTTTCCTGATCGAGGAGCTCGTGGTGTCCAGCAGAATCCTAGCGTCGTGCGTGGTATTGGACAGTGACATTCTTACTACCACGGTGGACAGTCACAATTTAACGGCCACTCGGGTCAGCCAGCGATGTGCAGGATAGGAAAATGAGGAAGGAATAAACACCACACAACGGAATAACCCTTTTAAAAGGAAAAAAAAAAAAAAAAAAATGAAAAAAAAAAGGAAAAAGTAGAAAAAGAAAAGGAACAAGAAGAATCGATCTTAACATAAATGGAAACCTTCGAGTTTATGCATTGAGGCTTTAAAGGGATAGGAGTGGGAGTGCAGATGAAGATAGAGGTCGGGGAGGGGGGGGGGGGGGGGGGGGGGGGGGGGAGGGCTGTTGAAAGGGGCTGGGGGAATGTGGCAGAAGAGAATCTGCTTGAAAAGCAGGGAGGATCAAGGGAAGCATTAGGAGAGAGAGAGAGAGAGAGAGAGAGAGAGAGAGAGAGAGAGAGAGAGAGAGAGAGAGAGAGAGAGAGAGAGATGGGTAAGTGGGGAAGAGGTGTTGGTGAGGAGAGTTCAGAATGTTCCTGAACAGATCTTTTTGTTACAGGTGTCATAAACTGACAAATCCCTCGCTTCAGGCAGGCGTCTATACAAGATTTCATGCTAAGCAAGGTCCGTAAGTAGAAGGATCTAAGTAGTGCTGTTTGGACTGGAACGCTATTACCAATCTCTCCTCAACGTAAGAGCGAACAGTTTTGATTTGTTTTGCTTTCTAATTTTGTACGCAGAAGTAGCTATTCTCTCTTCAGTGATTACCTGAAGGGGGGGGGGGGGGGGGGGGGGGGGGGGGGGGGGGGGGGGGGGGGGGGGGCTGAACACCACACTTTGTGTTCAGGTTCAGAGAAGCTTCCAACATTCCCTCTAAACTGGATGTGGAAAAATATCAAAATAAAAGGTGTTTAAAATGTTTGAAGTCACAAAATACGGACATTCAGTTTATTTTGGTGCAGCCCTGAGAAACTGAAATGGCAACACCAGAAGTAGGCACGGTCCTAAATGTCGTGACTCCTTAAAAATGAAAGTTCAAACCAAAGCTGTTTTTCTCTCTTTCCTTATTCTTTTTTTTTTTTTTTTTTTTCTAATTCCCACATGAAAAGAACCTGCCCCAAGATGTGTAGCGACAGTCTGAAAAGAATGAAAACCCAAAGGTTCTCTGCAAACAACAATTAAAAAAGCTACACAGATAACTCTGTGTCTGTCTCTGTCTGTCTGTCTGTCTGTCTGTCTGTCTGTCTCTCGTCTAATGGCAAAACCTCCGCTTCAGACTTTGTCAGACATGGAGTCCCACAGCCAGTACTAGGCCCCCCTATTCTGCATCTTCATCAATGATTTACATTGTCCGTATCAGATGAAAAGGTCACGACAGATTTATTTGCTGATGAATTCGTCACTCCAAACGAACGGTAGCGATCTACAGACAATAGAAACTTCTCTCCATGAAAGTCTAAACGGCGTGTCAGACTGGTGTCATTTCAAACTCAATGGTCATACACACCCAGCCAAAACCAAATCCATGATTATAGCTACCCGCCAAAAACACCAATTGACTCTTTTGCCTAAAACTTCAGTTGAATGGCACTTCTATCGAGCAGGTAGATGAGCATCGTGTTTTAGGGTTAACGATAGATAAAGAATTGAAATGGCAATCTCATCTCAATAACGTATGCAAGGTAGTCTCAAACACCACCTTTTCCTGTTATCTCAATTAAAGCGCTACGTCAACAGTACTGTGCTTAAACTTTTCTTCAATGCACACATAATGTCACGTATCAATTACGCTTCAACAGTGTGGGACGGAAGTAGTGACGTCCACAAAAAAGGCTGAATTCTCTCCATAGACGTGCAGCAAAGCTACTCCATCCAGCTGTATCTCTAACAACAGACGAAAAAAAAAAGCGCTGAACATACTTCCTCTGAGTAAGCAATTGGAATTCAACAAGGCATCATTTATGTTTACAATCTTGACAGATACTATGCCATGTTATATCAATGCCCTTTTTACAAGATCGAACAGCTTTTCTGGCTCGACGAAATTCCTTCTTCCCTACCCACGCATTGATATACAAAACAAGCCTAGCTTACTCTGGACATATGTCTGGAACTCACTTCCACCGAATCTACAAAATACGAATACTTTAAAACTTTTCGAGAAACATTTGCATAAATTTTTATGTCTCAGTAATTAATTATTCGATTGAAATGATTAGCGCCCATTCGCAAAATCGTCTGTGAACCATACTTTGAATACATCGTCTAAACATAAAACCTACTCCATTAAAATCGCTCTTCCCCACTCCCACTTTGTCTACCATCCTTTTCTCCTCTCCTACCTACCACTCTTTCTTCCCCACCCTCCTCTGACCTCTCTCTCTGTAGTTGTGTTTGTTTGTTTTTTGTTCGGAAGTTTCCTTCTGTTTTACACCCCCCCCCCCCCCCCCCCCCATCCCCCATCATTAGTACTTTTATGAATAGTTTATCATTGTAGAATTAGATTACAATGTTGCTATGTTGAATTGTCATGAATGATATGTGTTGAAATAATGTATGCATGAGAAGGAAAGATTGGAAGACTAGGCTTTGGCCTAAACGAAGAGATAAAGGAAGGAAGAAAAGAAAGGAATAAGAAAAGAACGAAGGAAAAGAATGGAAAGAAAAAAAAAACAACTTCGAGCCAAGGAGTAATACCGGAAAAAAGGAAAGGGGGAAAAAAAAAGGAACAAAAAAGAGTAAAAAAAAAAAAGCGAGGAAGAAAGAATAAACGAGTGAGGGAAAGAAGAGAAGTCTGAATAAATAATTGAAAGGGAGAAAGAACGATCAAAGGAAAAAAAAAAAAACAATGACAAAAAGAAGAAACAAACGAAGTAAGAGAAGAAGAAAAACGAAGAAGCAAAATTCAATTTGCACTTGCGTCGATATTTTTTCTTCTTTCTTTCCTTCTTTTGTCTTCGTGCTGCTCTCTTCTTTCTGTCTGTATGTCTGTGTGTCGTTTGCTTTTCTTGATGGTTGTCCGTCGGTATGTGTGTTTGTTTTATTGTGGTTGTTTACTTCGTTGGATTTTTTTTTCCCTCTTTTATTTAGTTTCTTCTTCCTACTTTTGTACATATGTTCCTTTGAAACACACACACACACACACACACACACACACACACACACACACACACACACACACACACACACAGAGAGAGACAGAGAGAAGTGCGCGACAGCGCGCACACGCGCGCTTGCACGCACATACAAAGAGAGAGAGAGAGAGAGAGAGAGAGAGAGAGAGAGAGAGAGAGAGAGAGAGAGAGAGAACTGAGAACTCAAAACTCAGATGGTTTACTTCATATAAAGGCCATTGCCCCTTATGAAGGGGGGTATGGAGAACATAACATCAATATGAGAATTATACAAAACACAGAAAAAACTGGATGGACTACTCCGTGACGAAGTCATGACTGATCTAAGCTGAAATGCCTTGAATGAGTAAATTGAGATATTTCTTACTATGCTTTCACTCTGAAATGCCATTAGCAGGCTTAACCTAAAACTGACAGGGATCCTTGGAAAACTTTGTCGGTACATACTGCGCTCTTAGACTGGATAATTTACAACAACATAAAACAAAAAATGAAGTTCGTCCTCCTTTCCATTTTTTGCATAATGGACAAGTCAAATCCATCCCAGTATACCTACTGTAACGATACCGGTGTTCTGCTATGTCTCAAATTCCCAGTCTAATTTGATCATTGTCATCTTCAAGTGTTTAGCTAAATCCATTTGCAGATAACGTTTGACATCGTGTACTGAACAAAAAGTCCGATACCAGGCAAATCTATCACTATTTTTGACATGAAATTCCCATTCCTGCCACCTTCATGCAGTCAGTCCGTCTTTCAATTCACATAGAAATGATCTATCATTTTGCACGCCTGGGTTTAACCAAACATAGCCATATCCAAATTGATATAATTTGCAACGGACATTTGAAGTCCAGTTTCTTTTGCCTCTTGCATCTAGGTCGTATAACGTCATATATTCTTTCCGAGGTAATCTGTGACCATTCATTTTTGTTAATTTCAACCAGTATCGAATACAGCTTAATACAGAATTTAAAGAGATAGGATATCTATTGGTCTCCCTATAGACAAAGTCATTGGGTGTTTCGCATTTCAACTCCTAAAAATTTCTTTGACGCAAAAAGGTGCACTTTTTCACAATGGCACTGCATCATCATCACACATCATCATCATCATCATCATCATCACACACACACACACACACACACACACACACACACACACACACACACACACACACACACACACACACACACAGAGGGTGGGAGAAAAACACAGACAGACGAGCAAACAGACAAACAGGCAGGCAGACGGATAGACGGACAGACAGAGATAGACAGACCGACGGAAAGGGACAGACAGGCAGACAAACAGACAGACAGAAACGAAAGAAAACTTACCTGAATATAAAAGCGTGCGTTGCTAGAGGAGATAAGCTTGAAATTCACCATTGTTGAGACCCAAAGAGGGAGAAGAGAGAGAGAAAACCAAATATGGGAGAGATCCCAGATCTGCAAAAACAGACAGAAAGATGTCAGACGGATAGACGGACAGACAGAGACAGACAGACAGACAGACGGAAATGCAGACTCAGTTTAAACAGACCGTTGCAGAAAAGAAAGCAATGACGAGTACTGATACTTATCAAAGGATTGGGAACACACACACACAAACACACACACACACACACACCACACACACAGACACACACACACACACACACCACATGATCATCAAACACACTAAACACACACACACACACACACCTCATCACACAAACACAGAACACACACACACACACACACACACACACACACACACACTCACACACACACATGCGCGTGCGTGCATGCACCACACAGACACGACACAAGTACACACAGACAGACAGACAACAGACAGACAGACACACACACACACACACACACACACACACACACACACACACACACACACACACACACACACACACCCCCCTACGCGCGCGCGCGCGCGCGCGTGTGAGCGTGTGAGTATTCAGGCGGGTGCACGCAACCATTAAACCAAGGCTTTTACCGCACAGTTGGCTGTATATTTGCTCCCTTATTACATTGTGATTAGAACTACATAGAAACTACTTGACCTTTCACTTTTTTTTATCTTTCCCTTTCTTTCTCTTGTTCTTTGTGTTTCTTTCTTTCTTTTTTTTTTTTTTTCTTTCTTTCTTTCTTTTTTTCTTTTTGTCGTTGCTTCCAGAGACTAGACACTAAAATATAACTCACTTTCATGTTTAGATTTCTTAAATGAGTCAGTTGTTCAATGACTTAAAGTTCAATCAGCCACACTTCCATTTCCTCAATAGTCGACACTTTGGATTCCATTCCCCCCCCCCCCCCCCCCCCCCCCTTATCAGTACCTTTTTCCCCAACGTTTTTCTTTTTTCTTTTTTTTTTCTTCTTCCTATTTGCACTTTTCTAGTGTTTTGAAGCTTTGCCGCATCCATCAAAGAGGATGGAGATTTTAGCCATTGGCCTCTGTTCTGGCATGAAGAGGTGTCCACGTCAACTCGGTTGATGGGCTGATAGATAGAGAACCCGTCGTCAGGACTTTTGTCAGCGCGCAGCTTACAGAGAGAGAGAGAGAGAGAGAGAGAGAGAGAGAGAGAGAGAGAGAGAGAGAGAGAGGAGAGAGAGAGAGAGACAGACAGACAGACAGACAGACAGACAGGCAGGTAGGAAGACAGACAGCAGACAGTGAGAGAGACAGAGAGAGAGAGAGAGAGACAGAGAGAAAGAGAACTCACGTAAAGGCCATTATTCGCTAGGAAGGCGCGTGTGGAGAACATAACAACAGTATATGAATTTTACACACATCACTGAAAAGACTGGATGGACTTCTCTCTCACGAAGTCATAACTGATCAAAACTGAAATGCCTTGAACACCAAGTAGGCTGAGAGCATTCTTACTTTGCTTTCATCTCGAGATGCTTACGCAAACTTAACTGACATTGACAGGCATCCCTGGAAAACTCTGTCGGTAGTAAACAAAATACTGTTCGTCCCCTTTTCCGTTTGTGCATAGTGGAAAAGTCACATCTTTCCCAATATATTGATTGTAACGATATCGGCGCAGCGCAATGTCAGAAATTCCCAGTCTAAATTTGGTCATAATAAACTTCAAGGTTTGTCTCAATCCATTCGCAGATAAAGTTTGACATAATGTACTGTACAAAATGTCCAGTCTATGGTGAATCTATTGCAGTCTTTTCATGAAAGTCGTATCCCTGCCACCTGCATGGAGTCAATCTGTCCTTGATTTTACATACATACAATCTTTCATTTTGCCTACCATGGTCTATCTAAGCATAACCAAATGAATACTGATATAATCTTCAATGGACATTTGAAACCCTTTTTTTTTTTTTACCTTGCATTGAGTTGATATGGCATTCGTTTTCATTGTCTTAAACCAGTATTGAGCACAGCTCAAAATAGAATTTCAACAAATAGAATATCTATTGGTCTCCCCTTAGGCAAAGTCATTGTGTTTTTTTATATTTTAACTCCTAAGATTTCCTTTAAGGCAATGAGGTCCAATTTTTTTCACAATGGCGGGCTGCATCATCAAGTCCCCAAAGTTCTGCAGCATACTGAGCAACGGGTTGAACCTTGGGCTGAAAAAAAAACCAACAACTCCAATAATAAATCTAAACTAGATTCTTTAAAATCTAGTTTTCCCATTATGCAGAGCAGAGCTTTCTTTGCTTTATTTTGCAGGTCATTGCATGCCAATGTGAAAATGAGTTGTGTGGAAAACAGTATACTTATAAGCGTACACGTCAGGCACGGCAGCATGACTCCAAATTTCTCGTACGGATAAGCAACCACCTTTTCTGAAAAAAAAAAATTATATTGCTTTCGCCTAAATTCACTTTGAAATCAAGAGAAAAAAAAGTGCACCACAGACTGTTTAACTGCGTTTGCAAAGCTACGATTGTCTCTGATAAAAACACTTTATGATTGATAACTGTACTATGAATGTTCATTTTTAATATTGCATTAAAAAACTGTTCGTTCACACACTCCTCACTGCCAATGACAACGCCACGTGCTTTAAACATATCGGCAAGTGCAGCCACACAACTGTTCACAAATGGTTCCGCAACCGGTGTCAGTTTTTTGGATGCTCTCTCTCTACATCAAATGGCGGAAGAAATATTATTTACAAAACAAACTGTAGAAGAAATGCCATCACAAGGAGAGCGGCCACTGTTCTATTTCAGTTCTTTCAGGTTGTCCTCTGAGTCCACAGAAAACTTAGTGCCATCTAGATGAGATGGTCGAACATCTTTGACGATTTTCCTGTTGACTACTTTTGCTTGTTTCAAATAGGGCGACAGTTTCTGTCTGATTTTCCTGGCACTGGATAAAAATCTTCCCCCCATGAAAATATTGGAACCTTTCCATTTTTCTCTTGCCCTAAGTATATTTACCTTATCCTTGGAGAAGGCACATCACCCGATATTGGAGAGTTGGACATCTGGTTCAGACGATGTGGAAATCAAAGACAATGTCCTTGGACACTGTCAGTCTGTTAGTGAAGAGTTCCCTGACAGCAGCCCCCCCGGTCATTTACCGACTCCTTTGCTTTGAGGAGTCCTTGGATCATGACGTTGTTTCTGTTGAGATCTGCGTTCAAGCCGTCAGTCTCCTTCTCGACCCCCTCCATCCTCTTCTCCAGGCGGATGTTGCTCTCCTCAGCTCGGCGTTTCCTTCTCGCAGACGAGTGTACTCTTGCTTCATGTTCTTAATTCCTCGAGCAGCATATCGAAAGCGTCTTTGAAACCTGTAATATTATCCCTCGTCGCATCAAAATTCATATTCAACTGATGAAGCACAGACAAGACATTATGACAGCACTGATCTTCGTTCTTGGATGGAACATCCGATGATGCGTCCCCAACACTAGATGAAGGGGAACGTGAGGACTGGGATTCAAGCTGTGTCTGCTTTAAAAGAAGTATGAGGTCTTGGATTTAGGTCAACAAAGCCGAATTGCGACAACGACAGATTCCCGCAAAGAAGGAGACGAGGAAATTACACACGACATCGGCAGTCTTGCTTTCCAACGTCAGTCCTAGTCTCGGTAATCTTGAATTTGATGTTTCTTCATATATGCAATAAAAAAAAAAAATAAAGAGTCTACACCGCTGTCTGTTTGCCAGTGTTTCTAAAGGCATGGCACCTAACAACTATCTCTGGCACAGATGAAGCCACAACAATACCTGTAACACTTTTAATTTACTAATTCACAAGACTTGATCCCACACGCTGCTCAAACGCAGACGTCCATTCCAGCTCCAACGGAGATACATCAACCATCTGTTGAGCCACCCACACCCCACACACACACACACACACGCGTGCCCGCGCGCGCACGCACACACGCACGCACGCACACACACACACACACACACACACACACACACACACACACACACACACACACACACAGGCAGACACAGACAGAAAGATACACAACACACAGCACAGAGAGAGAGAGAGAGAGACAGCAGACAGACAGAGACACACACACAGAGACACACACACACACACACCACACACACACAC
>JADBJO010002593.1:110000-112500 GCA_016801955.1 Conus betulinus | reverse complement strand
AACGCAAACCAGGCCCTCCCCAGACCCCCTTCCAGACACTAGCTGGTTGTGGAGTCGGATCGATGGTAGTTAGTGCTGCCTGTTGTGATCAGCATACGAAGGATTTTACATGCTAATTCCCAGACTGATTAAGATAGGTAGTGCTCAGTCACGGAACTGGACTTAGAGGACGTTCAGGTCCAGTACCATCTCTACAGTGAGGCCAGTGTCCGAGTCATTTTCCTCATTTGTGGCATCCGTATCGCTCTCATCGCCCAGTATGGGAGTCTGTCTTTAATTGAGCCACAATTTAAACGCAAAATTCAGAGGGTGAACCAAATTATTGAAGAAAAATCACTCTTTGGGCAAATAAATGTGTTCTTCAGATGTTGCTAATAGCGAATCATTTACCTACCGACAGCAATCTTGTTAGTGGCATTTTGTGTATGTCCTATGGCAGCTATATGTAATATTTGAATATATATAAGTAATAAAAGAGGTAGACAACAATCTGCTGTTATCCAAAATATTTCGGCTGCTTAGCCTGACTTCAGCAGGAGTTCGTTTATAAACAAACGCAAGGTCATTATGTCTTTTCGATTAGTTTTACGTCAGTTCATGACGCCATTGTGTTCCTTATCACATCAAAACATTGAGCCCACGTGGTGCCAGAGTTTTTAGCTTGAAGATCCAAATCGTTCACGCTGTTTTCGTCTGTCTGTATTGTTTGTGTGAATCCTTTTTGTCTGTATTGTTTGTGTGAATCCTTTCTGTCTGTATTGTTTGTGTGAATCCTTTCTACGGGAATGCACCGGAGGTGTGCAGTGTGTGGTTCGGTTTGTTAAAGTGTTGAGCGACCAGCGTGTTTGTCTTTTTGTTGATGGTTGATCTGTGTAGGTAGAACCTCATCTTCAGAGTGTTCTTAGTTTCCCCGACATACTGTGTGTTGTTGCATGTGTTGCAGAAGAGATGTAGATGATGTTGGAGCTGTTGCATGTGAGTCTGTGTCTTATGTGGAATGTCTCTTTTGTTTGCTGGACTTGGAATGTGGTTGTCTCTACAAGGTGTTCATGTGTGTGTGTGTGTGTGTGTGTGTGTGTGTGTGTGTGTGTGTGTGTGTGTGTGTGTGTGTGTGTGTGTGTGTGTGTGTGTGTGTACATGTATGCTACAATACTACTACTACTACTGCTTCTTCTGCCACTACTACTACTGCTGTTTTGCTGCTGCTGCTGCCAAAACTACTGTTAATTTCACCACTCATTTTTACTAAAAAGCATCAGAACGAAAGAAATCTCCGTCAGTTCCGTTTTCTAATATCTAATTCTACATTGAAGGAACACACACATTTAAAAAAAGATTATTGAATGAATGAATAAATAAATGAATGAATAAATAGATGAATAGATGAAGAAATAGATAAATAGATGAAGAAATAAATAGATGAATAGAAAGTGTAAAATTAACACTGTCGTCAATATAGGAAAGAACGTCGAGCGCGAACACTCATCATCAGTCAAGCTCAAGAGAAACCGTTGCAGCCCAAAATGTGACCCTGCTCCCGAATGACACCTTAAGTAGCAAACAGTCTGTGTCGACGTTGCGATATGTGCAGAATGTCACCTTCCGAATGGTCATCTAGGCAGGTTACGTAGTCATGATTAATGTGGCACAAAATGTCACCATTTGTGAATGCAATGTTTGAGTTTGCTCTTACTGGTCAATCGTATGCCTATGATGTAATGTGGGCGTACAAGGTGAAATACAGAAGATGGGTATGGCGCAAATGATGAAGACCAGTAGTTTTGGATTCAGTGTCTGAAAAGACTGTCAAAGTCAGCCACATTTTATGGCCAACAGTATTGCATGGTCCGCACAGGCCTGTTTCTCGGACCAACTGTCCCCCAGAAATAATAGGGACACAGGTTTACCATCATAGACCTAATGCAGTGTCATGCACCACTATGGCCAACACCACCCATTATCATCATCATCATCTTCATCATCATCACCACCTCATTATCATTATCATCATCTTCATCATCATCATCACCACCACAACCACCACCACCACCACCATCATAATTTCCATCCTTTCCGTCTTCGTCGTTGTCGTCGTTGACGTTTTCATTGTCCATTGACAAGGATGGTGTACATTGAACATTCATATGTAAGTACAATCAGCTATATCACTGCTAAAAAGATCTCATGTGTTTTCTTCACCGTCATCACCTCCATTGCACCCAGCATCAGAAAACGTCACTACCATCATGAAAAATATGTTGCCATTAGTAATAAGATGTGGGCTATTCCCTAATTCACCTTGTACACTTACATTAAAAAAAAAAAAAAGATTTGTAAGACCCTATTCCAAACTACACATTCAGATTAGGCAACATTGTGTTCAATTGTGGACGTAAATCTGCGATCTGCCGGTACAAATGCGTCACCCAAATACCAGCGATGGCAGTACAGAATGTCATCAGATGACATTTTTGTATCGTGGTGGCATTTTAGGCTGCAA
>JADBJO010002593.1:95000-100000 GCA_016801955.1 Conus betulinus | reverse complement strand
AATCGAATTTTAAATAAAGCTGAATACAATCAAACCTCCAACGATTTCTGTACACATCACATCATTTTCGAGTTTGGACATGATCGTACCACCTTTGCCATCTACAGTCAACCAGCCTTTGTCGAAAACCACAAATCAAGTGATTTTGATTTCCAACACCCTGAGTCAGTAAACATTCCCCAAATCCATGCTTTCAAAGAAACAGCCGCACATTGAAACCCACTTCTCTCTCTTTTTTTTTCTTTACAACCAATTCGATCAACATTTGATATGATATACGGATAAAGCTTCAATAATCCATGTGTAAAAGCTCTAGGCAACACCAAACACATTGAACGGATGAATTAACGAGTGATGGATACTTGTTAGACTCCCCATAACCTCTCCAAAGCAAATAGATGTAAAACTCACGATGAATAACGGCATTATGTAAACCTCTAATTCCAGCCGCAGAGAGAGAGAGAGAGAGAGAGAGAGAGAGAGAGAGAGAGAGAGAGAGAGAGAGAGAGAGAGAGAGAGTCTTTATCCTCCTCCTCCTTCTGCTGCTCCTCCTCCTAATACTCCTCTACCTCTCCATCTTCCTTGTACTCTCCTCCTCCTCCTCCACCTTCTCCTCCTCCTCCTCCTCCTCCTCCTCCTCCTCTTTCTTCTTCTTCTTCTTCTTCTTCTTCTTCTCAGAACACGGTGGAAATTTTCATTTATCTATTCGCAATTGATCTAACGCTGATCGGTTCCACAGTCGTAGGCTTACAGAATCAACTGACCTATTATAGGAATCGGCGCAACAGTGAAAGACTTAGAGTCAATGTTACAAAACGGAAAATAATTATCTCCCAGAAGGGCGGATTTATTGTTAGATGTGAAACTTGGTGGTATGGTAGAAACCGTTTAGAAATGCTGGAAAATTGCAAATACTTTAGTGTAACATTTCTCTACGGCTGAATTTATTGACAGCTTTGCTCTGAAAGCCAAAAAAAAAAAAAAAAAAAAAAAAGGGGGGGGGGGGGGGGGGGGGGGGGGGGGGGGGGGGGGCAGCTTTGCTCTGAAAGCCAAAGAAAAAAAAAAAAAAAAAAGGGGGGGGGGGGGGCATTGAAATACAGGAGACCGTGAAGAGACTGGGTAGGAGTTCGTCAAAGATTTCCTTGAAGCTGTTTGATTTACAGAACGTTCTCTGTTGTATTCATCAAAATTATGAAGATGTAGGAATTACGAGAAAAAAATGAAGGTATCTAATCATTTGCCTGTAAAAAGATTCTGAACCTCCAAATCCAAACATCAAATGATATCATTTGGCGTTTGGATTTGGATGTTCAGAATCTTTTGCATGGAGATCTTGATCGTTACCCATTATATAGCGTGTTTTGCAGTGAAGTCATTTCACAATGGTTCAACCTAATTAGACAATCAGATGCTTTGTATTCTAAGAAGCTTACAACATGCTGTATGACTTGCATGAATGTGAAAAAGTCACACGGGTGCTACTGTGCGAAAACGGGTTAGGGAATGCATGAATTTGAATGTGAACGGCAAAATCGTTAAGGGAGTGTTTTTGTCAGAAGTGGAGTGGGCACTTGTCTGAAAGTGACAGATTGTCATTGTGCAATAGTTTTATCAGTTGTCTTCTATCTCCATTCTTATCGACAAGCGTGTACACGTGTGTTTTGGCACGGTAAAGGTACGGTGTGTCCCCTATCAATGTCCATAGATTTCCATACAAACTATCTGTGAGGAAAGATTTAAAATTGACACACACACACACACACACACACACACACACACACACACACACACACACACACACACACAGAGAGAGAGAGAGAGAGAGAGAGAGAGAGAGAGAGAGAGAGAGAGAGAGAAAATAAAAAACATGAAGATCTAATCAGGAAAAAAAAGGAAATGGAAGAGATCAACAACACCGTAACAATAAACTAAACTGAAGAATCTAACTAAACAGCAAAGAGAACAGCAGCAAAATCTGGCTGAAAGAAAAGCCTGAAAACAGAGGACCTCATCAGGAAAACAGATCAAAGCAGAACAAAGCAGAGAGAGAGAGAGAGAGAGAGAGAGAGAGAGAGAGAGAGAGAGAGAGAGAGAGAGAGAGAGGAGAGAGAGAGAGAGAGCTTCATCAGAAAGATTAACAGACTAAAACAGCAAACAGGCTAAAATATGGAAACGACAATATCTGATTAGAAGAAAGAAAAAGAAAAAAAAACTAAATAAGAACAGCAACATAGATTGAAAGTGGGAGTTACTAAAAAGAAAAAAACCGGAACATCACATCAAATAGTCACAAAGCGTGAATCTGGAAGATAAAAAAAAAAAAAAAAAAAAACAAAACAAAAAAAAAAAAACTGAGACTGGATTATCCTTTAGGACAGCAAAGTAAAGAAAGCAGATCTTGAGCTTGTTATCAGAACAGCAGAAAAGTGAAACGGCAGTTTCAATAGAACGATGAGACATCTGAGGCCCTTCTCATTTACTGAAGGAGATTATTATTTTTTTTTTTTCCCAACAGCGCAAAGCTACGAACTATCTATGCTTGAAACTTTGACATTGCGTTTCACTTATTTGCGCTCAATTTAGGATTCATCATTTATGACATATAGATCGACAAGCACACAATGGTTTGCAAATCTGCTTCTCTAACTTTCCATCACAGAAGTTTCGTTTGTCACTACCTTACATCTGCGGCAACAAAAAGACTAGTTGTGCAGTTTTCCTGTCTAAACTTGACTATGATAATGCTCGTCTGGGTATGATGTGTATAGATAAGCTGCGCAATTCAACTGCACGGCTTTCATCGGGGCAAACCGACGGAACTATGTCGTACCTCTGTCTTAAACCTTATATTGGTTACCAGGACTATGTCGTACCCCTACCATAAACCCTATATTGGTTACCGGGACTAGGTCGTACCTCTACAATAAACCCTATATTGGTTACCGGGACTAGGTCGTACCTCTTCAATAAACCCTATATTGGTTACCGGGACTAGGTCGTACCTCTACAATAAACCCTATTGGTTTACCGGGACTAGGTCGTACCTCTACAATAAACCCTATATTGGTTACCGGGACTAGGTCGTACCTCTTCAATAAACCCTATATTGGTTACCTATTGAAGCACGCGTTCAGTTGGAGTTATCCATCTTCTGCCCCCATTTCTTCTGAGTCTTCTCCAGGTTACACTTCGTATTTGCTGTCTACTCACCTTGTTCACCAACCCCTTAATGCACAGATCATCACACATTTTGCCTTCCGAAGACATGAACATATACATCAGGAGGGCGTCTAGTTTTAGTCCACTGTGCTGAGACAATGCGCTATCAAAAACTATCAGTCACACCCCATCAAAAGCTGCTGAAAATAATGCATTAAAACATATACGTCTCAGCTGTGGAAAGCGAACTAACCACACTAGTCTAATTGCTTTCATACCTACATGGAAAACGCATGTACATTGATAATTATTCGTTCGCATTCATGTAACACCTGCTCTGTTTTACCAGTTTCCTAATGTATAACAAAGTACGTGGTTTTGCTGCAATTCATGCTGGTCATTTTACATACACGTAAATTTATCTAGCTAGCTAGCGAGCAAGCGAGCGGGCGAGCAAGCTTGATCTCTGTCTCTGTCTCGGTCTCTGTCTGTCCGTCTGTCTGTCTGTTTGTAGTCAGTCAGTCAGTCTGTCTGTTTGTCTGTCTCTCTGTCTCTCCGTCTGTGTGTGTGTGTGTGTGTGTGTGTGTGTGTGTGTGTGTGTGTGTGTGTGTGTGTGTGTGTGTGTGTGCGTGTGTGTACGCGCGGGCGTATTTGTACATATCTCTGTGTGTGTGTCGTGTGTGTGTGTGTGTCTGTGTCTGTATGTACTCTCTCTCTCTCTCTCTCTCTCTCTCTCTCTCTCTCTCTCTCTCTCTCTCTCTCTCTCTCTTATTTTTTTTTTTATGTACACGTTTTACATGTTGTACATTGTTTCTACTTATTGAGTGGCTCAAATGATGAGGATGGTGATGATGACCGTGATGATGATGATGGAAACGACGGTAGTCATCATCATCGTCATCATTCTTATCATCACCATCACCATCAACATCATTACCACCATCATCATCATCATCATCATCATCGTCATCATCATCATCATCATCATCATCATCATCATCATTATCGTGGTTATCATGATCATGATCATCATCATGATCATCACGATCGTGATCATCATCACGATCGTAATCATCATCATCATCATTATCATTATAATAATTATATTAATTACTGCTGCTGCTGCTGCTGCTGCTGCTGCTGCTGCTGCTGCTGCTGCTTGTACTACACAACTATCGAACAGCAAAAAAGAGTGATAATGACAAATCTGCCCAGGACAGTAACAAGACCAGAACACGCATGCAAAAAAGACTGTGACCAGAGGTTGCGCACAAAAATGCTAATGGCATCTCACAGCTGCTAATGACGTCGAACCTTTATCTCCCATACGCCACCGTCCTCAAGATCTCCCTTCATCCACCCATTCCTGTCACTCGTCTCCACCGCCTCTTCAACTCCTACCCCTGTCAAAGACCAGCTGTTGCTAACCCCTCACTGCTGAAGAGGCGTCTCGCATACGCAAGTCACATTGTTTAATTACCTCTGCTGTTTTCTTACTGAGTAACGTATGTCACTGTTTTCACTCTCTTCTTTGTCATCGGCGCTGTCGTCGTTGTAGTCCTGTAGCCGAAGATCGTCAGTGATGATGACTGCACGCTAACAATGCTGTCGTCAAATGGAGAGCATACATATCTTTAATGAAACGCAAGTGTTCAAACGCTCCATGAGTTACTGAGGCGCTGTTGCAGACAGGATATTGAATTAAAGACGGCAGGTTTTGTGCCTGATTCTTTCTTCAGTGAGCAGCCAGTGCATAACGCTGAAATGAATGTGCTTAAGAGACACGTTTAGCAGGAGCATTTTAAGCCATGTCCTTGTTTAGAACTGCCCTCATTCGCTTT
>JADBJO010002593.1:72500-90000 GCA_016801955.1 Conus betulinus | reverse complement strand
AACTACAACATATCCTGGAAAATCTTAAAAAGAGCTGCATCATATAATAACATTTCAAAAAGATGTAATCTATGTCTAACAGAAAAATATATGATATTATGCAAACCACAATTAGCAACCCTATACACCAGGATAGAAATGGTTAACAATTGCAGACACAAATGGAAGTTCCTATCAGCGAACAGAAATTAAAAAAAAAAACACATGTAAAACACTGACTGCACGTGATGGCAGACAGCTTACACCTATAAAAACACTGACAGCACTGACCCCCCATATCCTGACGACTGCACCAGCAAGAAACAACGTTGTAGATTTTAATGCTTACATTTAATCAAATTTTTAACAGATGCCGCTCCCAACTCGGTTGAGCACTTTTTTTTTGAAATTGTTGTTGGTTTGCAACAGCATTATATATATATATATATATATATATATATATATATATATATATATATAGAGAGAGAGAGAGAGAGAGAGAGAGAGAGATATATATATATATATATATATATATATATATATATATATATATATATATAAAACAATTTAAAATAGGGTTTAAAATGAAGAATTAAAGGTTTTAATTCTTCATTTTAAACCCTATTTTAAATTGTTATGTCGCTCCCTACTTGGTTGAGCACTTTTAACATTCTGAGTGGCTTTTTAACCCTAATTTTATACACACACACACACACACACACACACACACACATACATATATATATATATATATATATATATATATAGAGAGAGAGAGAGAGAGAGAGAGAGAGAGAGAGAGAGAGAGAGAGAGAGAGAGAGAGAGAGAGGAGACTATAGGAAGAAACGATAAAAAGAAATTGACAACAGAAGGTCTTCAAAGAAGAAATTCGCCGCAGACTAGAGTTTTTCACTCTGTATTCTTTACACTGTAAGGGGGCCGGACCGCATCCAGGTAATGTCTTCCAGATACCCTTCTTTTGCCAACTTTTTTTTTTTTTTTTTTTTTTTTTTTTAATCTCTGGCTCTGCCTGGATTCGAACGCGCAACTTTTGGATGGGAGGGCGTCGCAAGGCGTGCCTTTTTATACGGATGTCTTACCCCATTGTAACGGGACTGCTAACCTGTTCTAAGTTGTAAATTTAAGCCTTATGAACTTCACTTTTGTTTCTTCTCGACCAGATCGAGCTGGAACTCTTTTCGGCTGCATCAGCCATTGCCTTCAGGGTTCTGGTCCTCTTTTTGCCTGAAATCCCAAGCTGTTTCATGAGGCGGATTAGCTTACAAATCCCCTTGCTCCAATTTCTATGGCGAGGATTCGGGCTCGTGAGCCGTATTCCCTCAAGCATACTTCTCAGTCTTATAGAGGTGAGCTTGCTATATTCTGCTTTCGAATGGCAAAATGAGTTTAAATCAGAATCAGTTGTTTTTGATGAACCTAAATAGAGAACGAGATCCGGTCTCGTGCTACTCTTCATGATGATTGCCGATGGTTCTCCAATTCTTGAAGGTCTGCTGTGCATATTCACAGTCATCTACTCCATCCAGGAAACCCTGCTCCCATGCTCTTTGTTGTCACAGCTGTTCCGGACATGATTCGTGGCCTCCGACCGTGCGACACTTTGTTGCTGGAGCGTCTGGTAGCGTATACCTTCCTCAGCAGTATTAACCGCATGTGCGATCTCCTTGAGCACTTGGTTATGACTCAATGCGTACCTTCCCTGGATTAGCGCTGTTTTGCACGAACTCAGGACGTGCTCCACTTTGTGTTTGCCGTGACGAGAGTGGACACTTATGGTCATCTGATTACCCCATTTGACCAGGTTGGAACTCGACGGCAGGAAATCATATGCATATCTGAAGATGGAGCTGACTATAAGAAGTGCCTTGTGCCATGTATAATTCCTCGTAGTCTACCGCCATTGTGGCTTTACTGGACCGTCTTCTGGATTGACTCGCTATCCTCTTCTTTTTTCAGCTTTTCTATTATTTGTTGGTCTGTGTGTGGCCTTCTTTCCCCCTCATCCTCAAGTTTTTCTTTGCCACAACTTCTACCTCCCGAACATTCCATTTTCTGCCAGTCTTTAGCTTTGGCCGGACTGATCTCACAACTTTGTCTTCAGAGTCCTCAATAATGGTCAGTAACTTTGCTTTACCCACTTTGCATTCCTCGAGGATGGATTTTAGAGGAAGCTTCAGCTTTGCTTGGCGGCAATAGAGTGCGACGTCAGTGGGACACCTAGGTATTTCCTTGTGTATTTGTTGATTTTAGCTTCCATTGATTCCACAGTGCTAGTGCTGATATCGTACCTCAGAAGAGGCCACGGAAGCTTCGGGATCAGCATGAACTGTAAACACCAGACCTTGTATTTGCCAGGACCCCCACATTGGTCCATTATCTGCAGAGTTTTTTTCTGCTCTTTTGTTGGTTTCTTCTCCCCTCCTTTTGTCTTTCCAGGAGTCACCATACCACCTCCAAGGGTCCGACTGGTTTCTTCTATTACAGTTAGAATGGCTTGGTTGGCCATGGTGAACTTGACTGTTTTGATTGTTTTTCATTCCTCATGGAGAGGCTTTGTGGTTTCTTTGGCTTGAAATTCATCACGGATGAAGCAACTAATGTGTATACCTGCTTGCCTGTTTTGTCTTACTTGGTGGAGAGCACTGTTGTACCATCTGTGAAGCCATTTAGAGGGGCATTTGGGGTCCATTTCTGAGATCTACTGGACCTGCCCATACACACACACACACACACACACACACACACACACACACACACACACACACACACACACACACACACACTCTGTCTCTCTCTCTAGCAATATTACATTGTAATTTAATATTTTAGCACACAAGTCTTCGTCGGAGCGACGTATATTTCACGATGTTATGAATGGTGGTGACATCATATCAGAGAATGTCATGACGCTGACGAGTGTCTGAAAGGGTGTCACATTTTTGTCGATAACAATCGCTTTCTCTCTCTAGTTCATGTACCTGCAGATACTGAATAACATTGCACACACAGTCTATACTAATACCTCCCATTTCTCTTCCACCTCCTCACACTGACACATGCGCACAAACTCTTAAACGCACGCATGCATACCCATGTGCATTTCAAGATGTACTTAAACGGTTAGGGATAGGGGTGGAGAACAGAGGGAGAGCGGGTGGGTGGAGGATGAGTATTAGGTAATACACACACACGCGCGCGCGCGCGCGCGCGCGCACCATGGGGGTAAGTGTCGATAGTATCTGTAGTTGTTTGTTAGTATTTATTCAACGGTCATTCAGTATGAATGACCGAGAGCCAAATCGGAAGTGAGTTGGGCGAGAGGAGAGAGTATGCAGGGACGAGAGTTGATAGGCAGACACACATACACATATAAAAAGATAAGTTCCGGAAAAGATGCAAAAACACACACAGACACAAACACACACATTTGCCTATCTATCGATCGATCGATCGATCTTCATTTATATATGTACATACATACATACATACATACATGCAAACACACATATATGTATATGCATATATCTATATCTATTTATCTATACATGTGTGTATGTATGTATGTATGTCTCTCTCTCTCTCTCTCTCTCTCTCTCTCTCTCTCTCTCTCTCTCTCTCTTAAAATGAGGTATTAAAATGTAAAAGTATTAAAAATATCAGTACAAGCTTGTTTCAAGCTTTCGCTCTCTTCAGGATGTTTTTGGGGGCGCGCTGTCGGTGTTATATAGCGTGCGTGTCCTGATTTCATTTTTGTGCGTGTGGGTCAATTACATTCATTGCACGTGCTATCTGTGGCTCTCGGGTTGCTTGCTGTGGTCTGTTCAGGGGGGAATTCACTGATAAAAAGATTTCCATTTATGCCTGCAGTTATTTACTATTTCTACTTTTGTATTCAAAGTTGCTAAATAGGGTTTACATAGTATTATTAACCATTTTTCTGTGGATCATACGCTGCATTTTTTGTTGTTGAAATATTGTTGTAAGGTGTTGCTCTTTTTTTTTATGATTCTCAATGATATGCTGTAGTTTATTTTTTTATCTTTAAGTCTCCAAATGTATTTACTCAGTTCCGTTTGGTTTTTTGTATTTTTCTTTATTGAATGACTGTTTGTAGTTTGCGTATCTAGTTTTAAAGTGGTTTTCAGTAATCCCTATAAATGTTTCGTTTTCATTTTCTGATGTTACGGTAGCTTGGTATACAATATTATTGTAAAGGCATTTGTTGCTTAGGGGGCACTGTTTTTTTTTTTTTTTAATGCAATTGCAAAATATCCTTTCATCACCCTTCTTTGCTGTGTTGCTTTTCATTTTGTTGGATGAATCAGTTATGTTTTTTGAGGTTGGGCATACATAGGTATGATAGTTTGATGGTGTTTTTATTGGGTATTTTGAACAGTTTGTGTTTCTTTTGGGAATGATGTTGTCAGTATTGTAAAGAATTCTTTCCCTACGTTTGTTTTTTACTCTTCCCGTCATATGGGGGGTTATACCATATGATCTTCCTTTTCCTGCTTTTCTTATTTCTGTTCATGTTGTTGTCTGGGCTATATTGTAGTTTGTAATTGTAACCACTTTTTTGCAACGCATCTTGGTATTCTGCTGCTGCATTATTGAATACTTTTTCGTTGCATGACAGGTTGGATAGTCTCTTGTTTATACCATTGGGTATAGTTTTTAGTATAGATGGTGGTGGTTGCTTTTGATATTTACGAGATGGGTGTGTGGTTGGGCTTTTTGTATGGTTTGTACACGTGGTCGTTGAGGTCTAATGTTATATCTTGGTAGTCCACCGACAGCGCCCCCCCCCCCCCCCCAAAAAAAAAAAAAAAAAGAAAAAAAAGAAGAAAAAAAAAAAATCCTGAAGAGAGCGAAAGTTTGAAACAAGCTTGTAGAGATATTTTTAATACTTCTACATTTTAATACCTCATTTTAACAGATGTTGCTCCCCAATGGTTTGCTTTTTTGAAATCTCGAAGAGCATACAGACAGACAATGAAGACAAACGGACAGACAGATAGAAGGAGTCGCACAGACTGACAGGCATAGGAGACAGAGACAGAAACAGGAAGCGACCTGTGAGAACAACCAAGAGAGAGAGAGAGAGAGAGAGAGAGAGAGAGAGAGAGATGGAGAACGAGAGACAGACCAAAAAGGAGACACAAATTGAGAGAGACAGACAGACCACAGAGACAGACGAGACAGACAGACAGACAGACAGAAGCAGAGAAGACATACAGACAGACAGAGGTAATGAGAAGAGGGTATGTTGCCTACAGCCCCATCAGACCCGCAAAGCGCCATAATCATCGCAGTGCTTTCACTGCGTTGAAAAATCAACTGAGAGAGAGACAGAGAGAGAGAGAGAGAGAGGAGAGAGAGATAGAGAGAGAGAGAAGAGAGAGAGCTCATAAGTAAAATATACCGAGGCATCGAAGGGGTCTTAATCATGCCTAGCTCGGTCTTTTATCTCTCCCTTAGGGAGACTTCAAACCTCTGGTCCTCTCTGATGCTCAGAGCTTCCGGCAAAGACACGGCATTAAATCTGCGTAAAGAAGAAATCTGTATGCAGCAAACAAAAAAACACGGCGTGTTCTCTGGCATTACAATAAATTATGTCCTGATGGGTCGGAGAGAAAAAAAAAAAAGAAAAAAAAGAAAAAACATACAAATCAATGTCATTTGCCATTCGAGAGATTTTTCGTGTTTTTTTTTTTGTTTTGTTTTGTTTTGTTTTTGTTTTGTTTTTTCGTTGTTTTTTTTTTCTTTTTTTTCTCCTTCAAAACAAAACAACATGGACAAGGAAAATTCCCACGGATTGTTGGGAGCGGTCTCTGAGTCTTACGTCTATGCCTTTCTCTTCTTTCTGTGTCCGCTGTGTATCTCTTTGTCACTCTCCCTGTTCCGGTTCGTCGCCTGTCTGTCAGACTGATGCCTTTCTTCTCATCACGTTTTTTTTTTCCCCTCTGTTCTGTCCCCCAGTCTCCAGCCCCATCTTCCCAGTTTTCACACTCACCGCTCCTCCCCCTCTCCCTCCATCTCTTCCCCCTCTCTCTCTCTCTCTCTCTCTCTCTCTCTCTCTCTCTCCTCTCTCTCTCCTCTCTCTCTCTCTCTCTCTCTCTCTCCAATTTAATTGGAATCGCCCGCTTGTTTTAAATATCAGGTTACCTCTTGCCAGACTATCATTTGATTCAAACCCAGTTTTCCCTACTTTGGAATTTTCTTGTCCACGTATTATTTTCATAATCTCTTACTGTCCGTGTCAATCTGAATATGCTCGAAAGAACATTTAGTGTTAACGGACATACTTTTTTCTACTTTTCCTATTGTTAACGGACATACTTTTTTTTTCCCTAATTCATCTATTATTGAGTTTCATGTTCTTAGGAACTCTCTCCCTCTCTCTCTTCTCTCTCTCTCTCTCTCTCTCTCTCTCCTCTCTCTCTCTCTGTGTGTGTGTGTGTCTCCCTCCACCGTGTGTGGGGTGAGCCCGACATCCCATTTTCCGCAGTTACCTATTCTTCCCCGCTCATTCTTTTTTTTTTTTTTCTTCGCCAGCTCTCAAGTGGATATATGCCTCTACAAATGTATGTTTGTTTATGTTTAGCTCGCTTCTGTGGGCAGTTTGGTTATATATATGTCAACGAGATAAGACGAAAACCCATGGAAACCGATTTAAACGGTTTTGATGGGAAAATGTAAACTGGCCCAAGGTCGAACTATTTAAACTTTAGTTGGATCCGGAATGAAGGAGGGGTCCAATAATTTCTTTCTCTCTTGTCATTTATGTTGCCAGATAGGACTTTTCTTATGACGTGTTTGCTGATTTCCCGTAAAGACGAGTATGAGTCTCAATGTAAAAGAAATCCAGGCCTACTAGATTTATTGATATGTGCGTACTAGTAATAACTGGTGCGGATTTGGAATAATACATGGACTTACTGAACAAAATAACATTCAGAGATTGAGGAAGAAAAGGGGAGAGGGGACATTTATCCTGTCACTTCATTGTCACCAACTGAGTTACAAACCACCAAGTCCCATTAAAATGTAACCGAAAGAATGATGAATCAATCAAAAAAAGTTTTGTTGTAGCTTTGGTAGTTTTGGAGTTATATCAAGATGCATTAAAGTACGGGTGAATTTCAATAAGGAGGAAAGCTTTCCTGTGACTGAGGTCTACGTCCTCCTCACTGTTTTGTCCACTTGCACTCCGCATGTACACTCATGCCATGAAACTCTGTCATTTTTTAAACTGGTGCCATCCGCAGCTGAAGCTGTCATTTAACCACTTATTTACTCTGCTGCGTCAAATCTATCGTCTCGCCCATTAACATGATCGGATCGTCTACGAAACATTTATTTTCCATCAATACATACCACCTAGTCTCCAACTACTTGTGTAGTTTAAGCAAACTGAAACCGCTTTAATCCTCTACTGATCTTTAAATTCGAAACTTAGCAGCCACTGTTCATCTTCAGGTTGTTAATGTCATTAAATCCTATTGCCTTTATGTTCAGCTTAGTAACACGACCATATCTACCACAGTTTATCTTCAGCCATTCAACTTTATCTTACCTATCACTGCTTAGAGTCGAAGTAATCTTCTAGTGACTTGGTGTTACAGCACCAGGCCATCCCAGAGAGACAGTTTCTAACTGAGGCAGGGAATGAACAGGACAAGGAGGAGAGATGCACCAAGGAGTCATGACATGGGTTGACACGGCCTAGGTCCCTTAGGGTTGACAGGGCTAGGGGCCAACACATTAGAGAGAGAGAGAGAGAGAGAGAGGGGAGAGAGAGAGAGGGGGTTCTTCTCTGAAGGTCCTTAGCTGTCCGGCTGTCTGCAGCATCTATTTCTTTTTTGTTGCACATTGACATTTGGCTTTGCAGTTAAATGAAAATGGTGGGCATAGAATAGTACTGATTCGGTTTACCTCTCCACCTTCTCCATGCTTACTGGAGATAAACGTCCGTTTGTTTAACAGAATCATAAACACGGTTTGTGTTCAGTCGCAGACACATCCAGGGTAAAAGCTGGCATGCTGAGAGAGGAATTTAGATTCAGATTTAAATAATTCATTTTTTTTGAAGGCCATGGCTCTGTATGAAGGAAGGGCAATAACAACATGTGACTAGACTGCATCAGTTACACTTTACATTTACACGATGGCGAGAGAAAAACAGTCAGGATTCACGCCTACTTCTGCGTTTTCCTATTTGTGTCTCCTCTCTCTCCTTTTTCTGATGCTTTTTTCCCCTTCCCAATCTCTTAGACGTTCTCCAGATCTGTTGTATATTGCTTGCTGCCTTTTTTCAAGTCATTACTAGCTAACGTAACGCGCGTCATTAAGAGTATTAGATATCACAGCTGTCATTTGGCCGCTTCTTCACATCACACATCTTGCCAGTTAGCACCGACTTATCCATAACCAACACGTGGCTTGTTTATGTTGGCAAAAAAAGTGCAGACCCACAGACAACCAGTCGAGGCAGAGTAGGTAGCATAGAGTAACTTAGGGCTGAAAAAACTGCAATTGGCAACAACGAATAATGTTTAATTTCCTTTAACCCCAGTCTGGGAGTATGGGAGATAATGACAATAGACCAAAGGGTCATTACCATAAATAGCAAGCAAATTTGATTTTTAAAGGGTAAACAATGGAACAAATTGCAGTGCTGAAAAACATTCAGTTCGTGTTAAGCAGATTGGTAAGATCAAACGGTGTTTGATCTACATAGTAATCTTGGTTAATTTCATGAGGTTGTTGTTAACATCTTAAGTTTAGCATGCATTTTCCTGCCCACCAAGGAACCGAATTACAGAGTAAATGCATAGAGCGTATCTTCAGATATGATTTTTGAACTAGCCGATGACTTAAAGCTAAATGTTTTATGCTGTTCATTTTCTACAATTTTGACATATTTTTTTCATCTCTCAGCGATATATATATATATTCTCTCCATCTCAATCCAAATTTCGTACACGCATTGGTGTACTAATGCAGTTGTGTAAAAAAAACACGTTTCTGTGCCAACAACCAGATTCTAAGTATTTGTAAATGACATGTTTATTATAGGACGGGGATGTCCGTTCCTGCCGCAAAGGAAGGCTGAAAAGGTTGACAACCCCTGAGGCATTTTTCAACACCAAACGCTTCAACGACCCGGGTGGAAAGAACTAACAATCTATGATCCTCAAATGACAAAGCCATCAGAGGCAACATCGTAGTGCAAAAGGTAGCGGGATGAGAGGACGGAGAGAGGATCCCCAAATGACAAAGCCATCAGAGGCAACATCGTAGTGCAAAAGGTAGCGGGATGAGAGGACGGAGAGGATCCCCAAATGACAAAGCCATCAGAGGCAACATCGTAGTGCAAAAGGTAGCGGGATGAGAGGACGGAGAGAGGATCCCCCCAAATGACAAAGCCATCAGAGGCAACATCGTAGTGCAAAAGGTAGCGGGATGAGAGGACGGAGAGAGGATCCCCAAATGACAAAGCCATCAGAGGCAACATCGTAGTGCAAAAGGTAGCGGGATGAGAGGACGGAGAGAGGATCCCAAATGACACAAAGCCATCAGAGGCAACATCGTAGTGCAAAAGGTAGCGGGATGAGAGGACGGAGAGAGGATCCTCAAATGACAAAGCAGTCAGAGGTAACATTGTAGTACAAAAGGTAGTGGGATAATAGGACGGGGAAAAAAAAAGCAGCTGAGCATGAGAAGCGATGGTACTAGTAGGGGTAGCAGCAGCAGGAGCAACAGCAGCAGCACAGCAGGCTGTCCTCGTCGTCGTCGTCGTTGTCGTCATCGTCGTCGTCGTCGTCGTCGTCGTCGTCGTCGTCGTCGTCGTCGTAGTAGTAGTAGTAGTAGTAGTAGTAGTAGTAGTAGTAGTAGTAGTAGCAGCAGTAGTAGTAGTAGCAGTAGTGGCAGAAGTAGTAGTAGTAGTTGTGGGGTTGGTAGTAGTAGTAGTAGTAGTAGTAGTAGTAGTAGTAGTAGTAGTAGTAGTAGTAGCAGCAGCAGTAGTAGTAGTAGTAGCAGTTGTTCTTGTTGTTTAAGTAGTAGTAGTAGTAGTAGTAGTAGTAGCAGCAGCAGCAGCAGCAGCAGCAGCGATAGCAGCAGCCATAGAAATCAACAGCAAAGTGGTGGTAGTTCTTGTGGTCGTAGTCTTACTTGTAATGGCAAGCAGGAGTGGGTCTGGCGATGGTGATTCGCTGATTTGGGATAATGGTGAGCGTGATGGTGGCGCTAATGTACTGGGTTGATAAAATTGTTCAATATCAATAACAATAATCGATGTGTCGATGTGATGGTACTGGTGGTAACAGCAGTGGTGTTCGTGGTACTGCATGCTGCTTTTACCGCTCTTTTGGTTAGACTGTCAACCCAACCAGCTGCTGTGACGAAGTGGTTTCCGGCTTGGAGGTCGTGGGTTTGGTTCCCATCATCGCCACTTATTTCTGAGATTTGTCTGCACCTACCGGCTCCTGCCCAGAGTTGAGTTTGCTATGGGCTCAATCATGAAGATGGGACCACATAGTCGAGTTTCATCTACTTATGGATGCGTCTCTGAAAGTGTTGTTCAACTTTTTTTTTTAACTTAAACTGCAGATATCTATATCTCTCTGGCAGCGTTGAGGCCGGAATATATTATGAAAGTAAATCTTGAGTAGAGCCTTTTCATGCAGTCTTAGACCTGAACGGAAATCCGTCGCATCATCTTTATCATCCTCATCTTCTCTATTGATCACCATTAAAAACACCACCACCACCAACAACAGCAGCAACAACAAGCGAACAACATAAAAAAGAAGACATTCTCCGGCCCTTCATGGCCTGCTCTTATGGTGACCTCAGTGTGGACTGCTCTCCTCGTCTATGTCTTTGGTTTGACTTTTTTTTTCCCTTTTTTTTCTGTCCAAACCTCTGCGCCACCTCAGAGGCAGTGCGCCCACGCCGCTCTTTCCGACACCCCGTCCACAGCCACAGCCCGGTCGGCCCCGCCGCAGCCGCGGCACCGGCAACCCACAGGGAGCAGTCAATGTCAAGTAGTCAAGAGGCAACCCACCGGAGGAGACACTGCACTGCTGCCGAGTCACTTCGGTGATGTTCAGTGACACCTGTTCTGATCTAACATACGCAGGACACCACCTACTAAGCCCCCTACTGACGACAATAATTGCTTAGTCGCGGAGCCGGCGTGAGTGAGCTCTCCTCCTCCGGAGGGCGCCACCACGTCCGTCCAACGACAGCCCCCATGGACTCATCGATATACCGGTGACCCCGACGGAACCAAACCAAGGCCACAGACGTGGAGAGGACATCGAAATCGATGTCACCATGAGAGCAGGGCATGAAGGGCCACAGAATTTGATACATTTTTTTTTTTAATGCTGATCAATGAGAATGAGGATGATTAAGATGATGCTACGGATTTCCATTTTGGTGTGAGACTATATGACAGGGCTGTACTCTACGCTTCCTTTCATAATATATCCCGGCGTCAACCAGGCCCGAGAGATACAGGCACCGGCAGTGTTGGTCAGGAAATTTGAGCAACGCTCTCAGAAACGCATCCATTAAGTGGATGAAACTCGACTGTGTGGTCCCAGTCTTCCCAGCTGAGGCCGCAGCAAACTCAACTCTGGGTAGGAGCCGGTCGGGGCAGAAAAAACCCAGATGACTCTGATGGGATTCGAACCCACGACCTCCCAGCCGGGAGTCCGCGACGCTAACCACTTCGCCACGGCGGCTGGTGTCTTTGGTTTGTCGGGGTCACCAGTATCGGCAAAATCATGGGTACTGTGTTGGACGGACGTGACTGCGCCCTCCGATGCGAATGCTCTTTCACTCCAGTTGCGCAAAGAAGCAGTTATCTTCCTCAGCAGGAGTCTATCACGCTATGGAAGAACACTGTATCATTACGATGTGTTTTGGTCCCGGGTAGAGAGCCTCCGGATTTTGTCACAAAACGTCAGTTGTGATTGTAAAGTGTTCCAATCACATTCAGTCTAAAGGAAAGGGGAGAAGGAGAAAAGTGGGTCAGTGTGTGGATAGGCAGAGTCAGAGGATGTGGATGAGGATCGTCACTTCATCCCCGGGGGCCTGGAAAGGAGATGGAGTCTGCCCTCCGTGTTTGACATTAAAACGAAAAACAAGCAAACACAAAGAGAAAGGACTTGCTGGCTGGGTAAACTGATTTAGATATCCAGGAAATCTAAGGGGAGCAAAAGAATAAAAATAGAATTAAGTTCTTTAAACTATGATTTTATAGATATCATTTTTGCAACTGCAGCGTAAAATGAGAAAAAAAAACTCTTACTTAGAGAACTGAGGGACACTTTTTTTCTCAAACTAAAACACCTGCTTATATAAAATGATACACATATCGGCGACAGGCTTATCAGAGTGTATCTTCAGAGCTTCATAAGCAATAGTTCCTTTATTCTTACAAGGGGAAAGAGAGACCACACGTCCATCCTATTGGCCACAAGTACATCTCCCCCCCCCCCCCCCCCCCCCCCCCCCCCCATTGCAATTAATTGCCGCATTGCTTAACTACTTCAAATTGGAATGGCTAAGCCGTATATACGGGCATTCACAAAAAAGATTTGTTCTTGAGTAAATGTATGAACATTTACAAGTCAGAAATCGGCTATAATGTTTTTAAACCAGAACAAAACCAAGGACATGTCACAAGTTGTAAATTGTCTATGATCCACGCACGCATACTGGTAAACACACACACACACCACACACACACACACACACACTCGCGCGCGCGAGATCCTAAGGGCTGTAAATCAAATTCGATGCTTTGGTGATCAAGAAAACTTGGTAATTTGTAAATCGTTCTTGACCGTATTGTTGAACAGCAAAACATTGTGAAATTTATCGGATCAGAATTCCCTTTGACGGCTTTGAGATACAGGAAAATCATGAAAACTTAATTGATCCAGGAATCGCCTTTCGATGGATTTTACTACTATAGTTTGATAGTTTTCATAGGACTTAACTCTCGTCTTTTGGTAATTGTGCACTTGAACAAAATAATGAAAATTTAACAGGTCTTGAATATTACCTTTGACGATGTTATACTACAGCAAATATGAAAAAGTAACAGTTCGAAAACCACCTTTTTGATGTCTACACTTAAGTTGAAAAATGAATGAGTTAGGATTGGCGTGTACTGATTTTGTCCAAGAGCAAAACCAAAATCATTTTAGTGTTCGGATATGATATCCAAGTACGAAACCAGTGTGCATGTGTGTTTAATATTTGTGTCACCCATTCCATCAACCCAAGAAGGGCTACTCTTCTCCGAAACGCACAAAGTGGTTTATCGTGCGTGCACGCCTACCATCACACATGGGACCTCGGCTTAAACCCTCCTCCGAAGAATTACGAGATAACTGAAGGTGGACAGACGTTAACTCGAACGAGAAAACCTCTTTAAAACTGTTTGTCTCTTGTAGAACTCGAACTCAGACCTTGATGTAATAAATTGGAAATGAAATGAGGCAGGGGAACAGTAAACAATAAACAAGTGGGGTAGTTTCTGCTCCCATAAGGAAACCTACACAGAGAGTAACTTTTATTCAAGACTGGCTCAGCCATTTAAACTTGAATAAAGTCAGACAAATGCAAAGACGAACAATCAATCTAATAGTGGGGGGAAACAAGCGCAGGCCAACAACTAAATAGTCTTCATAGTAATGACTTGGCAAAACTCTGAACTTAAGGAGGGGGGGGGGGGGGGGGGGGGGGGGGGGGGGGGCGCAGGAGGTTGAAGATGTAAAAACTGGGAACATGAAATTAAGAAAATATATTACATATATGAAAACTCTTGATGTAAGAGTCTGACGCGTACCCCAGACCTTTACATGAGTCTTTCTCTCCTTGAGCAGATCATCCCGTGGAGACCCAGTGCTATGATCTTGCCAGAATAAACAGAAAATGACCTCTTGGAATGGGTCGGTGTGTGTCAGACACAATGGGAAAAGCAGTGATGGAAGACAGTGGCTGCTGCCGGGACTGACTTCACAACACGGACCATTATTAATGGCTGTCATTGCCCAATCGATCTGTGGGCAAGGAGAGGCTGGACTGGCAGGCGGGCTTTTCCATTGTTCGCAGCCAATTTCTGAATCAGCCGCCAAAACAAACTCAACCCCTCTGGCCCTGGCTGCCTTGAAAAGAGCAGAATCCGACCACAGCACGCAATTAGAAATAACGACGCAAACATTCTAAGACAGTGTTTACGGACTTTTGAAAATCGGACGGAAGTTGTATAAGGGAGACACCTCTGCTAATGGCCTACTTACGCTGATGATAACATAATTACAGACATCACCACCACAGTTACATAACATAATGAACCATTCTGTACCACCAAATGATCCTTGACACGCGCTCTGAGCCCGGAACACACACATTGGTTCAAGGGAGGAAACCGTTTGAAAAACATGTTTAAATCTGAAAACTGTGAAGTAGCTGAAGGATGTATAGTTTTATCTGACGCTTGTATGAAGGAGCTGTACTATGTAAAGACTTGGTAATGACAGCAAATCTCGAGGAAAGGGAGATATTGCATGTTTGGAATGGATCGGCAGAATAATCACAAAATTAAAAACTTGAAGACGTTTAAATTCAATAAAAACACAAAACACCGTCTTTTTTTTTTCAGGGCAAGCTTTCGAGCCACTGCTCTTCTTCAGGGCGCATGACAACAAGAGAGACGCTATAGAAAAAATGACGTCCATTGGTGACATTATCTGTGACGTCATCATTCTCTCTCTCTCTCGTCATCATTCTCTCTCTCTCTCTCTCTCATTCTCTCTCTCTCTCTCATCTCTCTCTCTCACTCACTCGTGCACAACTCCGTCATCCTCCGTTTGTCTGTTCAGTCCCACACATTTTTTTTTTTTTTTTTTTTTTTTTTGTGGATAGTTCGTCTTGAGCTTGTATTTCCAGAACCTCTCCCTCTCTCTTTCGCTTATTGATGTCCAGACTTTTCATAAGTTCGATGACTGTGCAGCGGAGGTCGGTGAACTGGTGACCGGGGCCATTGAAATGTTTAGCAACCAAAGTGTCCTTCTTGTGCCTGATGTCGTACCTGTGGGTATAGAAGCGCTCCGCCAGGGTATTGCCGGTCTCCCCAACGTACTGCACATCATGACACGCTGCACAGTCAATCGAGTACACCAGATTGTTGGAAGTGCAGCAGACCACATCTCTGATTTTAAAAGTTTGACCCGTCCTGACGCTGCTGAAGTAGGTGATTCCTGCAGATGTTCTTCGCAGATGATACACCGTCGTTTTGTCACATTTGTGGCAACCTGTTTCATCTTCATGTGCATCAACACCTCGATCGCCAATACCGGTCTGAGGTACATCAGGGGGCAAGCATGAAGGCATCAGCAGTTTGTGGAGGTTAGAACAGTTTCTTTCACACACACGATTGTAGGAAACGGAACAGCTTTGGTCATCCTCCTGCTTGTATAGAGGACCATCATGTATCTCTAGAGCCACTGGCCAAGTGGAGGATTCGAAGGGTTATGGGTGATGATGAACGGCACTCTCTCTGCATTGCTCTTTCTGCTCACATAGTTGGTTGAGCGTCACTCCTGGAGATAACTTTCACCTTCTTAACGGATGCCTCCACAAGCGTGGCTGGATAGCCCCTCTTGATCAATCTTTGCTGTAGTTTCTTTGCTTCTCTGCTGGAACTTGTCCTCAGAACAAATGCCAGTCTCCCCAACATACTGCATACTGTGTTTGCTTGGTATCTAACAAAAAATCCACGCTTGTTTTCGTTCCTCACACTGATCTGAAACCCCAAAACACAGGCCCACGTCAAAAACCTCTGACAAGGGGAATGGAACTCGCAGACGGAAATCAAACAATTTAAAATCCGTCCAAACTTGAAGACGTTTTTTTTTTTTTTTTTTTTCAGAATGCATGGACAGAAGTGATCTAGACATCTTTACAATGCTGATCGTTATGATGAAAACTAATTGCGTTTTGAACAGAAGTGGTCTAGACATCTTTACAATGCTGATCGTTCTGATGAAAACTGATTGTGTTTGCTTGGTATCTAAAAAAAATCCACTCTTGTTTTTCGTTCCTCACACTGATCTGAAACCGCAAAACACAGGCCCCACGTCAAAAACCTCTGACAATGGGGAATGGAACTCGCAGACAGAAATCAAACAATTTAAAATCCGTCCAAATCTGAGAGTTTTTAACCATGTTCCCGAAGCTGCCGTAAAGAACAAACAATTTTAAGCCGTTTGCGTACAGGCCACTCCTTTTACACTCATTCTTATCTTTTAAAAGGTGAAGAAGCTCCGTGGTGCATTCCATGTCATGTTCCACTCACGGTGAAACATGTTCTTTTAAAGTGTTTGGGCTTGCACGATGTGAGACATAAACACTCTACAGCAGACTGCATGAAAACTTTGTTCAGAGATGTCCCACCTGATGTGATCTTTGAATTTCTGAAAGATATTAACATATATTTCTAAGATCTAAGATTTACGGAACAAAGATTTTTGAAGAAGTTTCTGGTGTGTTTTTTTAGAAGGTGCGTTTTAACGGGTTGTGTTTTTTTTTGTTTGTTTGTTTGTTTTTTTTTTTTTTTTTTTTTTTTAATGACTTGTGAGTTGCCTTCAAGCCGATGTCAGCCCTGATTTGGCCCTTTGCGGTCGGCTGAGCTATGAGCAACATTGCCTTACCTTACCCACCTATACCTTCACATGCATAAATGCATATTTTCCACACAAAAATAGACAATGATGATAATGATACAAATAATGATAGGTGGGTAATTCTTTAAGGTCTAACCAGAGCGTTGGGCTAATGTGCAGTTCAGACATTAAGACATAGCCATGAGACCCTTCCAAACAAAATTTTTCATCTTAGTCATTTCCATTTATACGTTAGCTATAATTCGTGCACAGTGTGGTCTTAAAATTTAGCGGATATGGTGTAGTGTATATGGAGTAGTCCACACGCAGCGACATCTTGATGAAACTGAAACTGAAACTTTCAAAATTCATTGTGAAGCTTTCTAATCAAGTACTCTAATAGAGGCACCTAAGTTACATTAAAATCACACACTGACATGTGTTCAGACGTGTGATTTCTCTTGGGCTGAAAGTAAAAACTTTGCATTAGTTTAGAAATATATAAGAAACCACGAACATCTCACCAGTAAATGAATGTTTGACTTTTCGAGTCATGTTTGCCACCCTTTCTAAACATTGTTAAAAAAAAAAAATTACACACTTTGTAGTGGCTGTGTATATTACCTCACATTGCAACACCAACAACTATTTAGTCTGCTTTGCTATCCATACCTTTTTTTCTTTTTTTACTTTAAAAAACCCTAGATAAGTTAATAACCTGGTGCAAAAAAATAAACTTTTGGTTCATTCATTGAGTTTGAGTGGGCAGAAGAGAGAGATGAATTTTAAAAACATTTCTAAAATTTTAACC
>JADBJO010002593.1:47500-62500 GCA_016801955.1 Conus betulinus | reverse complement strand
TTCTTGGCCGATCTTTCTTAAAATTTGTAGGTATGTTCATTATGGGTCACGGATGGTACCCGGTGTTTTATTTTACCAGAATAGCCACTAAGGGCTATAACGGCCCAAAACTCTTTTTTCTTCTTTATGGAATATCTCAAATAGTACTTTGCCGCTTTATATGCGGTTTGGATGATCTTGTGACAAGTTGGAGCCTCTTTCCACATGTAAGTGATAAGTGAAATGTAATGCTGAAATCGATTAGTAAACACCGTTAAAAAATGGCCCGTATTCAAGATAAAACTGGGAGTACGGTTGTATGCTTTGCATCTTGTTATTTTCTCTCCTGCCCTCCGTCACGCACTTCAATTTTATATATATTCCCTAGAGAAATTATTTAGCAAGGCAGTAGATCTTGTTACATGGTAAAATAACAATGTACCAACGTAGTTTTCTCTTTCTGGCTGATGTCAGTAGATTTTCGTCGAGTCCAAGTGCTGCCTGATGGTTTGACGCAATTACTGGTTGGTGATATGATTGGTGTATCTGATGTTTAGTAGCTTGCAATAACGTCTATTTCATGGCTCCGATTCTTCTCTCCAGCTCCTCGGTGAAGGTCCAAGCCTTACATGAGCACATGAAGATAGAATATTTCAGTGCTTGCAGGAGGTTAACTAGAGTTCCTTGGTGATGTCCTTGTCTTCCAATATAGATTTTCATCTAGACAATGCTGTGTTTGTCTTTGTCGCCCTTGAGATGATTTTTAGCTTTGATCCCTCATTGTTAACGACGGATCCCAAGTGAATGAATTGTGGAACTGATTCTGGCTGCTGACAGTGTCAGTGCACAAGAACCGAACGTGGTGAACGCCTTGATGAAGCAACAAGATATGACATGAAAACCAGCACCTAGAAGACCCAACTGATGGCCAGTCACCATACCTCTGTTAGTACTGATCACATTGTCCACGGTCTAGTAACCTGCAAATCGATATTTTTGTAATCAAGAAGATATGATGTAAAGAACATTTTATCGCTTGTAGATGAGCAAAATAATAAATGTCTAACTGACAAAAAAAATTGCGTTTGACGACTTTGTACCGTAAAGGAAACATAAACAGTTTAATCGGCCAGTGGTCGCCATTTGCAGGACTAATCCAACAATATAACAGTTCGGTAGGCCAGGGTTTGCCTTTTGATAGCTGCTTTCTTGAACAAAATCATGAAAATTTAATGGATCTGGAATCATCATTGACGGTGTTGGACTACAGCACAAAAAAAAAAAAAAAAAAAAAAAAAAAAGGAACTATGATGGTTTGGGAATCTCATTTTAGATTAAAAAAAAAAAAAAAAACTACAGTTAAGAGCACACGATGAATAAGCCTGTATTGCATTTGATGATTGTGTACAAAATCAAAATCAAAAGAGTATGTGAACTATTGCATTTCATATTTTGATTCTGCCCGTCGCATCTTGTCACGGTGGAAAGAAACCAGTTCTGCACACACTGTCACGTTTAGGAAATGCTTTTTCATACGATTAAATTGAACTTAACTCTGATGATATCTAAATTAATCTGTACAAATTCCTCAAATAGCATTCTTCTTTAACGTCCAGCAGACAGGATAGGTTCTGCAACTGATTTTGTCTGATTTAGAATAATGCGATTGAAGTACAGCCTCGAAAAAGAGGATGCAAATAACTCAAGACAATGGGACAAAAGCTTCTGAAAATGGCGAGTACGTGAAACCAAACTTTTTTCTTGTAACATGTAACATGTAAGCTTATATTGCGTGCCTACCTAATTAACCGACTAAGTAAACAATTATTATGCTTACTGACTAAATAGACAAGTAAAGAAGTCGTTTAACCACAACATGGACCCATTCAGTATGACTGAGCATAATGTTTCGATAATTAAATTTCAAGTGATGTTAAGTACAAGGACAATGTTTACATCCTAGCCGACCACAAAACTTCACCCTAACTATGTACATGCTAAAGAAACAAGGCATTTTTAAACCACAAAACATGTGCTCCATTCAGACGATCAATAGTTTTAACACAAAGGACCCGTCTTAAAAAAAAAAAAAAAAAAAAAAATCGCTCTTTGGCAAAAACTTCGAAGTTCACTGTAAGTGAAATTTTTGAATATGCAGCCTTTTGTTCATTGTGCCATTAAGACAGCCGCATTCTATTTCCAGAAGTGATGCCAGAATACGACACAAGTATGATTTTTTTTCTTTTTTTGGTATCCGTTTCTCTCCTTTGAAAGCTTATATGTGGAATAATTTGAATGCAAGATTTTTCAAGCACACCTGCACGCACGGGATTTGGGTTGAAAACCCTCATCCGAGGAATTACGAGGTATTGGATTCTGCAGAAATGTTAACCCTGAAGTGAAAGTTTCTATTAAAAAAATTGTCTCGAAGGGGACTCGAACCCTACATCTCGGTATAAGAGTCTGACGACTTACCCACTCGACTAACCAGGCCCTAATTGGGTCAGTCCAAACCAATCGCCAATTTTCGTTTCTCACAGACTGGTCGATGATTCTTTCCCCATAAGTAGATCTGTGGACTCAGTGTGTGGTGGCTTTGTCATAATGAACAGACATGACCTGTTAGAATCGATGTGTGTTGGGGGAAGCATTGACTGAAGACAGCTGCTGCCGGATCTGACTTAGCAAGACAGACCATTATTAACTGCTGTTTGTCCTGTCGATCTGTGAGCTAGGACAGAGGTGATACCGCATTGTGGACTTGTTTGCCAGAGCAAACTCCTCCCTTCAGCCCCGGCTGTTTTGAGGAAAACAGAACCAGAACAAGGCGCACAAAGAAACTGACCATACAGACATTCTAAGGCAGTGTTTACGGGTGTCAGACAGATCACGAGTCTAGATTCGATCAGCGACGATTTACGTCTTCGTCGCGATGGAATGATCTAATCTACACAGAGAGTAGATCGCCGTGGATCAATGATGATCCGGACTGATAAGAAAATTTATATTTTCTCCAGGTTATATGTGGGTCTTATCCGATTAGTTGAGTGGAAAGGCGATAGAATAAGAACAACGTTAACTAAAAGTGATAGACTAAATAAAGATGGTTATAATCATTTATTGACTACAATGAAACTAGAAAAACAATAATAAATGATTTTCCTTTATATTCAGTCCTTCACGGCTGTGAAAATCCAACGGACGAATCGACAACTTGCTGGGTAGTTGACGTGAATATCCAACCAATGTAGGCCCTTCAGCTCAACAATACTAAATCATTGATATAATTTTCTAAATTATAAGTTGCTGTCCATCAGCACAATACACAGACTCAGCACCATAAATCCTTGACGAAACCACAGTGTTCATTGTAAAGCACAATCAGAAACCGTTCCCATAAAATCAAACCGTCCTTCAAATTAACACAATCGATCACCTGTCCATCAGGTAAAAATGATGATTTTCACAACACAACGTCTTTGATATACATCAAAGGGACACTCTTGGTTGACGACACAATAAGCTGAGCACATGATGATCTCTGGCCCACAACAGCAACACAAATGGCAGGAAATAATACTATTCTTCAGATGAACCACAATTACGTAGTATCACGACAATGATGTTGATATGATGACGATATGAAAATAAAAGGACCGTAACGACGAACATCTAAATGTAAGGGGAGAGAAAGCCTCCAATCCTATGGCCGTGAATCAGCAATGCTTACACAAGCAGCCACCATGAACGAGTGTCGTTGTTACCTACGTTCCGGCTAACCTTAGATTTGTTCATGTAGCTAGGCAACGATCCATAGCAGCACATTATTATAAGTAAATATTTTCATAATTCAAAATGTAGACTGAATGGCTAGTCTCTATAACATTTCAATAGAAAATAACTAAACTACCAGCCACCGTGGCGAAGTGGTTAGCGTCGCGGACTCCCGGCTGGGAGGTCGTAGGTTCGAATCCCATCAGAAGTCATGTGGTTTTTTTCTGCCCCAACCGGCTCCTACCCAGCTGAGTTTGCTGCAGACTCAGTTGGGAAGACTGGGACCACACAGTCGAGTTTCATCCACTTAATGGATGCGTTTTCTGAGAGTGTTGCTCAATCCTGACCAACACTGCAGGTGTCTGTATCTCTCGGGCCTGGTTGACGCCGGGATATATTATGAAAGGAAGCGTAGAGTACAGCCCTGTCATGTAGTCTCAGACCGAAATGGAAATCCGTAGCATCATCATAATCATCCTCATTCTCATCGATCAGCATAAAAAAAAAAAAGTCTCAAATTCTGTGGCCCTTCATGCCCTGCTCTCATGGTGACCTCAGTTTCGATGTCCTCTCCACGTCTGTGGCCTTGGTTTGGTTCCGTCAGGATCACCGGTATCGGCGAGTCCATGGGGGCTGTCGTTGGACGGACGTGGTGGCGCCCTCCGGAAGGAGAGCTCACTCACGCCGGCTCCGCGACTAAGCAATTATTGTCGTCAGTAGGGGGCTTAGTAGGTGGTGTCCTGCGTATGTTAGATCAGAACAGGCGCCACTGAACACCATTGAAGTGACTCGGCAGCAGTGCAGTGTTCCTCCTCCGGTGGTTGCCTCTTGACGACTTGACATTGACTGCTGCCTGTGGATTGCCGGTGCCGGGGCTGCGGCGGGTTCGACCAGGCCGTGGCTGTGGACAGGGTGTCGGAATGAGCGGCGTGGGTGCACTACCTCAGAGGTGGCGCAGAGGTTGGGACAGAAAAAAAAAAAAAAAAAAAAAAAAAGAAAGAAAGAAAATGACTAAACTGTTTTTCTTTCCTAATTCTATGTTTGTCATCAGTGTGATGATGCAAAATTTACCCATGCTTGGTGTCATATTAACACACACTGTTGTAAACTTGCTTATGCAATCATACAAATGACGCAAACTGGACACGTACAATAGACTTTCGAATATTGATTTGTTTTTCCAGGTTCGGGTTGTCTATCTACTAACCGCTACATTTGAGTGTGAGAAAGACGTTTACGAGAGAGACAGTCTCTGTGTGGAGCAAATCATACTGGTCGGAAAACCACAACCACAACCACCGTCTCCACATCAAATGAACGATTCTGTTCCGTTAAATGGTCACCGTCCTTGTCACACATTTTCAGCCTTGGAGGTAAAACTGGTTTTAGTGAAAAAGCTTTCGAAACTATTTCAAAACTGACAACAGGTACATGACTGAAGGATATAAAATTTAGTTAGTGCTATTATATAACTGCAGGTTAACAAAAATGATATATCAAAAGAAAATCGAGGAAAGGGCGATACCTGATGTTCTTTAGGAGCAACACATAAAAAGGGGGGAATCGGATATTTGAAAATATATTTTCAAAATGTATGCGTGATTGAGATTGACAGCATTATAATGATGCCCTATAAGATGAAACGTGTTTGTAATTGTTCGGTGTGTGTGTGTGTGTGTGTGTGTGTGTGTGTCCCCTTGTGATTCTTTTCTTAACGTTTTGGAGTCTCATTGTCAAACCTTTCACTAAAATGCTCCCACACAGGTATTTAATGTTGTCATATAACGTAAATTGCACATTGCTAAAAAGTTCCGAATAATATTTGTCATAGGTTGAATGTGAGAAGGTTGGCTCAATTTAGGAAATCAGTATTAAAACCCATTACATTTTCACAGTTATTGAAATTTAAAATATATTTGATATAAATCACGTTTTGTGTCAGATCTGAATTCCTTTATCACAAAAGGCAAAATATTTGACGCTATGCATTACTGTTACACATTAGCGTGCACTGAAATCCCTAAGCACATTTAATCTGCTTTGCTATTTGTACATGATTTTACTGCTTTAGAGATAATTCACAACGAGTGGTTCGTTCAGTTCATTAAGAACATAATCTGGTGTAGGAAAATAAACTGTTCATGCAAACTTTGTCTTTAAGCGGTTTATGCAAAAGGGTTTTTAATATTCTAACTTAAGGTCTGAGAGTTTCCAATCTTACAGAAAAAGGTCGTTTCCCTCTTTATTCTTATCCATTACGCCTATTTCAAATCAACATAGGCAACAATTTTAACCTCTGTTGATTTTTAACACTGTACCATCTATATTCAAAGAAGGCGGTATTAATGGGTTTTCGCCATTGTTAACATTGTTTTTTCCCGATACATAATTTTTTTATTCATTTTCTACAGAGCAACCATGAAGGTTTTTCTGTTCATATTACCTTTACACGAGAGTGGCTGACCGCTTATGGTGAAAGGTACATAGGCCTGTATGCTTGACCTCTTTGAAGTCCCCCATACCGAAGAATACTCATTACTAACGCCAAAAATTTGTAAACTGGCGTGCCTAGCGCTGTCTTATGCTTTTAACATAATAACGTAGTCTAGGTAGTTTTCTGCCAGAAAACTATTCTTTCGAAATTGGCATGTTTAAAAAAATAAGTAAGCTTAGTTGCGCATACGTGTCTCCTTAATCCATCCTCCTGAACTGGACGTATATAACTCTTTAGACGTAGTAGTAATCAGTCGCTTCAGTTAATTTCTTTATTGTGCATTAGTTTCGCCTAAATGCAGCCTCCTATACAACTCTTTGACAATAGTAATTTAGTCGTTTTAGTTCATTTCTTTTCGAGGAGTTTTATAACATGAAAATGTATAGAAATTGGTCCATATTATTAATCGAGATCCATATCTTGCCTCTTTCAAAACCATTTTTACCACTAAACTCTTTATGTTATAGGAAGTGTCCCAATCCCCCAGTTTTCTTAAAATACGAAAATACGGTAAACGGGGAAAGCTACAAAGTATTTGACAGGAAATGCAATCAAGACCAACTGCTGAGTTTTGAAATGAAACCGACTTTTCTTAATTTTGAAAACTGGAGGTGAAAATAAAGAAAAAAGTTCTGCAGTTGGACCTTGACCGGAATTTCCCTCTTTTTGAGAGAGAGAGAGAGAGAGAGAGAGAGAGAGAGAGAGCACACGTAAATGCCATCACCAGCTTTACATTGAGAAGAGAAGGCCAGTTTGGCCATTGGTATGGATGACACATTACACGTAGCATGCACCCTCCTCGAAGTTGGAGTATGGCTGCCTTAACGGCGGGATAAAAAAAAAAAAAAAAAAAAAAAAAAAAAAAAAAAAAAAAAAAAAAAAAAAACCGGTCATACACACAAAACTCCACTCCCTTTGTTGGGTAGATGGGATTAATCCTTGCCTGACTATGCAGGGAGTGTCCGCAGGAGTATCAGCCTGCGTACGTGGAAGAGGAAGAAGACATCAAACAACTCTGTGCTCGCAAGAGCATTGAAGAGTTCTCTTTTTATTTCCAGCTTGGGATCTCTTATTGGAGCGATTGTAGTGATAACTATTTTTGTTCTGCGGTAATCGGGAGCAGTGTTTTTTGATGCATTGTGCGAAATATATCTGCTGGCAATTCTGGGGTCAGATTAACGTACATTTTTGACACCACCACGAATAACGAAGGCATCCATTGGTGAGTTACAATCTGTTGAAGTTAGGCCCTTTTCAAGTGTAGATTGGACATTAATTTTCAGTCGAGTAGGCTCTACTGGACAGTACCTCAAAACGTATGAAAGACCAAGCCTTCTACCGTTGACATTGTTCATGACGCAATCATGTAGAAAGACAACCAGCGGTAGATCTTCATGTTCCTGAGGATGGGAGCGACTGCGCGAGAACCTTTTTTCTGTTCTACTTTTAGTTGGCGTTGCTTTGACGTCAATTGAAACTTTGACGTCGTTTGCAGTTGCTGGAGTTTTGTTTCTTTCTTCAGTCTTCTTTTCCACTCCTTTTTCTCCACCTGAGGTTTTTTTTTTTTTTTTTTTTTGGGGGGGGGGGGGGGGGGGGGGGGGGGGGGGGGGGGGGGGGGGGGGGGGGGGGGGGGATTGTTAACTGTTGAGGACTTAGGCCTAACGATGTACAGTTGGTGACCGTGGCTTCTGTGTAGGCTGGTCGTGAAACAGAGCTGTGTGTTTGTGTCTGGCCGTTTACGTAACTTTGCTCCGCTGAGTGTTCTAGAATGGTCCAGTAGGCTATGTTTTTTTCATCATTTATTGTCGAATCGAGAGACGAAACCTTTACACTTAAACTCTGAATCATATGCTTTGATTCTCTGATTTCACTCACCAGCTCTACATTCGATTTCTCTTGGCTTTCTCTGCTGGTTTTCCCCTCCGATGTGTCGACTCTGTAGGTTTGCTGGCCGTCGACTTCTCAGCCCTTTGACACAAGCGTCACTCCAAAACACTTCTCCTCAAACCAGACCGTCACTCCACTCTTCTTTGTCATTTTCCGTCACTTCTTTGGATGTCGAATGCTTCAGACGACCTCACACACATCTAGATCTGGTCGATCTTGTCACATTTCTTTGTAGAAACGTATTTGTTTCAGCAGACTCGGGTCTCTCTCTCTCTCTCTCTCTCTCTCTCTCTCTCTCTCTCTCTCTCTCTCTCTCTGTGTTTTTTCTCTCAACACTGGATTACAGTAACTTTTTCCTTGCAGACTGTCTGCAGAATCTTCTCAATTCACCTAACATGCGGAAAACAATATTATATGACTAATATTTATATTCTTTAAGTCCACTTCTGTTACTCCCTTATTATTCTCTCTTCACTCGTTCCCTTATCGAAAAAAACAAATTAACTGTAAACTCTCCCTCTGCTGTGTTTCAAATCCCTGAATGATTTGGCTCCATCCTGCCTTGCTGATCTTCACCTCTACACCCCAACACGACAGTCGCGGTCCTCATTGTATACTTGTCTCCACCGCATTCCTCACTTTCACAGGAGATCGCGGGCCAACACTCATTTTCCTTCCAGGCCCCGTCCTCGTGGAACAAATTCCCTCTCACTCCCCAGTTCCGATTGTCTGTCATCCCTCAAATCCTCTCTTTAAAAGTACTCTTCCCCCATTCTGATTGATGTCTCTTCATCTCCCTTTACCAGCGGCTGCGATATAAGCACGTGTGTGTGTGTGTGTGTGTGTGTGTGTGTGTGTGTGTGTGTGTGTGTGTGCGTGCGTGTACGTGTACGTGTGTGTGTGTGTGTGTGTGTGTGTGTGTGTGTGTGTGTGTGTGTGTAAAAAAGGAGATGCTGACAGGGGTGTGAATTAATCATTGAATTACCGGATAAATGTGCTGTGATGCCTATGCTTTTAGGTTTGTACATTCTGTCTTCTTCATGCACATTTTTGTTCATGCCAGCGCTGAGGATTTATTTAAGTGGTAGTGGTAGTAGTAGTAGTAGTAGTTGTCGTAATTGTAGTAGTAGTAGTAGTGGTGGTGATGGTGGTGGTAGTGTCGCTGTTGTGATTGGTGGTGGTGGTGGTAGTAGTGGTATTGCTGTTGTTGTTGTCGTTAGTCTTTTCTGATTCCTTTCTGCTCGAGGCCATTGCCATCCACGATATAAACTATCACGAATTGTAAGCTTTCGCCCCGTCAAATACGACTGGTACACTATTTTTTTTCCCGCTTGGAAAGGAACAAGAGTGAACTCTTTGTAAGGCTAAAACTCCCAACTTAAAATGGGTGTCCAGCAGAGACATAGGTCAGGCATTCGTCTGGAAAGGCACCTTGAGGCACCTACCCATGCAAAGGCTGCTGGGTTGAATACAGACGGTGCCAGAAAAGATAATCCTGCCAGGAAAAGGGCATTTGGGAGTAATGACCTGGATCTGGCCCAGCTTCTTTACAGTGTCATTTTATGGACAACACACTTTTTTCTGAGGAGGGTTGAGAGTGTTCTTCCGTTCAGACCTTCTTCTATATGTCGACATTCGGAGCAACGAGACTGCAACCATGCTCACCAGGAACGCAACTTTCAAAAGAAGTCTTTTAATAGGTCCATCTTTCTCTGAGGCCTCAATCCAACAATCAAAAGACCACCACAGAGACCTCTTGCAACCGGAAGTTGACACAAAGTCCAAACTTTAAGGAATCCTTTCCATCGAATTTTTGAGTGTTTGAAAGAGGAATGAATGTTGTTATACACGTGACGTACTAATCATTCCTGTATCATTCATTCCGATACATTGTCATGCTACGTTCTGCGCACTGCTGGACAAACCATTTGTTATTAAGCATCTCGTTACTGAGTGTTGTAAGTGTACAACTCAGGAGAAACATGTTACTTCAGATTCCACGAAGACCTTTTTTACGAGAAGTTCTATCCCATGTCATCTTTTCCCTTTAATGGAAAAAAAATTCTATTTATTTAACCAAAGCAGGCTTTGTGCCTTAAGTTAATCATTTGATTATTCTTTTGTGTTTGATTCTGTACGTTGTTCTTTTTCGATTTGCTTACAGCCCCTATATGACTTTTGTTATCAGCTGAACTGTCTATAACACGAGTTTGTTTACTACTTAATTTGTTTCTAAGTCTTTTCCTTTAAACGCCCTTTTCCTCCTCTTTCTCCCACTTAACTGCTTTCATTTCTTACCCCATTCCACCACTTCCCGTCATCCAGTGTCGGCGTCTTGGTTCTGCAAGAACTGGAACGGTGTCATCCACAGTCAAAAGACGTATTGACGGAGACAAAGTGCCACCCAGGCCCGATTAGTGTGACCAGACAGTTTTCCCCCCTTCGTTCTCCTATCGATCTGTACTGATCAAGGAATGACCGATGGGCCAGCCTATACCATTTCTGGCAGTCGATTAGTAGGCTATAGGAACCGAGTAGGTGGGGGGACGGAGAAAGGGAAGGGAGAATTGTGTGAACCAAGTTGAGAGCGTCAATCGTCTATGGTCTTGGCAAGACAGTTTCAGTTCCAGTTTCATCGAGGAGGTGTCACTTTGTGTGAACCAGTCCATACACAATACATCATACCTGCTAAGTGTCGAGACCACATCGCTCACGACTAAAGCTGACGGATATGAGTGGCAAAACAGTTAATGGTAATATACTGGTAGAAACAGAAATATGAAGAGAAGAAGACAAAGATAAAAAGCAGCTATTGCAGTGGTGGAGGTGGTAATAAAAGAAGCAGCAGCAGAACCACCACCACCACCACCCAACACAACCATGAATATTATCACCACCTCCACCACCACCAATACCATAGTAGTAGTAGTAGTAGTAGTAATAGTAATAGTAGTAGTAGTAGTAGTAGTAGTAGTAGTAGTAGTAGTAGCAACAGCAGTAGTAGTATAGTGATGATGATGATGATGATGATGATGATGATGAGGAGGAGGAGGAGGAGGAGGAGGAGGAGGAAGAGGAAAACTGACAGCAGCAGCAGAAGCAGCAGCAGCAGCAGCGGTAGTACTAGCAGCAGTAATAGTGGTTGTAGCAGCAGTAGAAGATGCAGTCGAATCACTAGAAGCAGCAGCAGCGGCAGAAATAGTAGTGATAGAAGTAGTAGTAGTAGTAATAGCAGCAGAAGCAGTAGTAGTAGTAGATGTAGTAGTCGTAGGAGTAGCAGTGACAGCAACGGCAGCAGTAGTGGCTGCAGAAACACCCTCGGCTGCCACAGCGGCGGCAGCACAGCTGCAGAAGTGGTGATAGGTGGAAGTGGGGGATCTTAGCAGTAGTAGCGGTAGCATCGGTGGCGGCAGTAGCAGTAGTAATAGCTGAAGCAACAGCAACAACAGAATCAACAGCACTATAATAGTAGTAGTAGTTGTGGTGGTGGGCGTAATAGTGGGATGTATGGGCAGGCGTGTGTGTGTGTGTGTGTGTGTGTGTGTGTGTGTGTGTGTGTGTGTGTGTGTGTGTGTGTGTGTGTGTGTGTGTGTGTGTGTGTTATTCATTTAACGTTTTTCCACTAATCGTGATATAAGACGATAAAAAAAAAAAAAAAAAAAAAAAAAAAAAAAAAAACGAGTGTGTAAGAGAATAAGACAAGTGCATGACTGAAAGTTATTGAGTTCCTAGTAAATGTGCATGTATGTGTGAATGTGTGTACACATATGGTGCTTAGGCGGTTATTTAAAATATATCTGATTATAGGAATAAGTATGTAACTACACTATTAGAAATAGTAAACAAAACAAAACAAACAAAACAAACAAACAAACAAAAAAACATATATACAACAACAACAAAATCAGTGAACACCCCCACCCCACCCCACCCCCCCCTTTCCTTTCCTTCCCTCTCACTCCCCTCCCATCCCTCCCTCCCCCTCCATCACTTTTATATTAAGAAAAAACAAAATAATTCAGATACTGTACTGACCAATTGGACTGATGTCTAAACTTACAAAAAAAAGTCTTAGGTTAAAGCTGGTGAATTGAATATAATGTGCGAGTTATTTTACAACAAAACTGGAATAAAAGTATTTACAAGTTCTTACGTTTGTGCTGATGCTTGTGCACGCATACGTATGTGTACATGTGTGTATGCGTGTGTGTGTATACATATGCGATTGTGTTTGGGTATGTGTGTGTGTGCATATGTGTGTGCTTATATGAGTGCTTATATGAATAATAATGGTAATTACAAAGCACTTAAATTTAAAAAAAAAGTTTCAAAGGAATTTTTTTTAACAACACTAATCAATTTAAAAACCATCAAGGCACAGAACAGAAACCTTTCTCCATCCTTATCACTTTTAAGCTTTGTACATTATTCCATCTTCCCTCCCAACACTTATGCCCGCCCCACATACAACGAAAAAGGAACCTATAAATACTTTCCCCAATGGAGTGCGCTCTAAGCATACAAAAAAACTCATATGTTAGAGCTGGTGACTCAAAGATGGCCTCTGCACTATTTTGTCTCAGCACTGGAATTATTTTTTTCAGGTCTTGACATGTAACAATATGTTCACGTGTTATTTTCTTTTTACATAAACAACTATGTTTTTAACATATTTTGTTTTAAAAGCAGGCGTGTGTGTGTGTGTGTGTGTGTGTGTGTGTGTGTGTGTGTGTGTGTGTGTGTGTGTGTGTGTGTGTGTGTGTTGTCAGTACAGTACACACTATGTTAATCTGACAGTAAATGGTTTCAGTCAGTGTGTGTGTGTGTGTGTGTGTGTGTGTGTGTGTGTGTGTGTGTGTGTGTGTGTGTGTGTGTGTGTGTGTGTGTGTGTGTGTGTGTGTGTGTGTGTGTGACCGTGTGTGTGTGTGTGTGTGTGTGTGTGTGTGTGTGTGTGTGTGTGTGTGTGTGTGTGTGATTCTGGTGGTTCGTTCATTGGGGATGATGGTGGATATGACAGTGTTGCTAATGTGCCAGGGTGATGATGAGGCTGTGAATATTGTAATTGACGGTGAATATGTTAAGATGCTGATACTGATGATACTAGCAGTGAACAAAAGAACAAACACAAATGGCTTATTTTGATAAATCAAACAAAGTCTTGTCGATCAGAACAAAAGACAGCATTAGAAGAATTCATCTGCAATTCTTTAATGGAAAACACAAATTCAGTTCTTTTCAAGAATAATAAACGACCAGAGCGTCCGCCTTGCCTGGTAAATTTGATGGCCGGTAAACGCATTATGCTCCTAAAATGTCACAGAAGCTTCAACAAGACAAATACGATCGAATTCAACAAATATGACAGAAAACGTTTATCATAAATTTGTACCAGCATAAGAACGTAACACATTTTCAAAGCGTACTGTTTACATTATTTCCGTCAGCATGCAAGGCTTGTGTTCTCACCTCACAACTTTCATTGCCACTTCGTTATCCAATGCTGATTTGGTGTCTAACATCAGCATCAACGAGAATAAAAACAACTTCATCATTGTTTTTCCCTTTTGAGGCGACCCCCCCCCCCTCATCTTACTGTGCAATGGTATGTGCTTCTGAAACTGGCCCCTCTCTACACAGAAATCACCCCTATTTCTTTGTTTACTGTTGACGTAATGGCTAGACAACGGTAAGCATATTAACTGCTCACGTTCAAGAATGTAATTTACATTAGGTTCGAAAAAAATTATATCGCGATTATTATTGTTCTCACTAATAGTTCCTTCATTAATCACAAAGCTTTTATACCCCTGAGCTACCACAGAATCAATGTTCACACTGTCACAGCTAGATTGTTCACTCACGGAGGCCGTGTCACTGTCACCGTTGCACGCTACCTGCTCTGCACGTGACTTATTATTCCACACGAGCCAAACGACACTGGTGTCACAGAAGGGCGGACTCCCTGTGCAGTTTCCCTAAGGCTTTGGCCATCAACGTTATCGAGATCAGACTTCTTGCCTCAACATGGTCAAAAACATTTGTCGCACCTTTCCTTTCACTCTGCGCTTTTTTTTTTTTTTTTTTTTTCCCAGATGAAGTGTTACTTTGTTCCTCATCTTTCTCACTCGAAATGAAAATCCTCCCCAATAAACACCTGGGATCCCTTCAGTTCATGCATTGCTTTAAAAACCGTTTCCTTGTCCTTGAAAAAGACGTGCGTCGAATGACGACTGGTAAGTTAGGCTTCGAATCCAGATGGTGGACGCGGTCGAACGGAAAATCCCTGGTCAGTTCCAGCTGCCCGTACTCAGTTCATAGACCAGGTCTTCACACTCTTGTTGACCTTTCGTTTTACGTTCATACCAGCCGATTAAAAAAAAATCAGATTACTACGATTCGAACGTCTTTCAAGGTCATCCGCCTTACGTTCCTAACATAGCTGTCTTCTTCAGGTTGTTACTGTTACGAAGATCAATGTTTTCCACTCGTAGCTCCGACACCATCTCTCCACGAAGGGCGGCGCGTCCCTAAGTTTGTAATGCTCTTCATCTCATCGATCCTCGTGTTCAGTGTCTGGAGCAAAGACATCAACTCCAGATTAAAGGATGTTCGGAAGTAGGTGTGGCTCTTGAGGACCTGGTTGATGCACGTCCCCAGGGCTTCTCCACACTCTCTGTGCAGTCTACACTGGTCAGGTGGTCTCTCTTACAGTGAAGTCTTCTGTGGCCCGTGGTTCTGCTGTACATCGTCGCACAATAAGAATAAAAACAAAAATCGTCCAAAACAGAAGCTTCTGGGGGCAGCCAAAGGTGACACCGTCTGCAAGACTCCCGAGTGTCAAAGGTTTTCCTGTTTGTGTGTGTGTG
>JADBJO010002593.1:37500-45000 GCA_016801955.1 Conus betulinus | reverse complement strand
ATTCTTCTTGTAGTGACACCTCAGCCTGGTGGTTGGACACACTTGCTTACTGATAAAGTGATCAATTCTTCTTGCAGTGACACCTCATTTCCACGGCTTGGATTCCTTCCAGATCTGCTCTGAAGATCCACGCCTCGCATGCGTACAGGAAGATGGACCATAGCAGTACATGCAGGAGCCTAATCTTGTCGTTCATGAAGATGCGCGCCTGTTCCTCTCTATGGATGTTGATCTGGACAGTGGTGTGATTGTCTTGCTTGAACGCGAGAGGATTTCTTGTTCAGATCCCTCACTGGTTATGACGGATCCCGGGTAAGTGAATTTTTGAACTGACTCTAGCTTCAAGCAGTGGCGGTGAACAAACTCGTCGAGATTATTGAACGGCTGAATGAAAGGTCGACAAGATGTGACATGGAACTCAGCGCCAAGAGATCAAGCTGATGGCCGGCCACAGCACCGCCATCTTACTGATATAACTGTCCACGACAATAATCTAGTAACCTGCAAATCCATTCTGGTGTTATTTTTTGTGTGTGTGTGTACTGAAGAAAGTGTGATACATTGTAAATAGCATTTGACAGTTTACAAGAGAGCAGCATACTAAAAACCTAAAATATAAGGAATTGCTTTTGACGGCTTAGAGTTAGAGCTAAAGCAGAAATGTTCACTTAGTCAGTAATGATCATTTGAAGGATTTGGCACAATAATATGTCAGTGTCAACAGGCCAATAATTGCCTTTTGGTGGCTGTATGCACGAGCAAAATCATGATAATTTAATGGGTCTGGAATTATCATCAATGGTTTTGTACAACAGTAACAATGGAAATGTAATCGATTGGAAATGGCTTTTTGATGGCTTTGTAGTAGATTTAAGAACCAAAAAAATGAATAGGGGGAGAATTGCACTTGATAAATTCTTTCAGAATCAAAAAACATATATGAATTATTGCATTTTGCATTTCGATTCCGCCCCCGTCACATTCTATATGATGTCACAGTGGGAAGAAACCAGATCTGCAAACAGATACACGAAGAAATGCTTTTCATACAATTAATCTGAATTTCACTCAAATGTTATCTAAAATTGAATATGAAGTTTCCTGAAAATTGTCTTCTTCTTTCATACTCAGCAGTTTATGTGGCTCTGGAACTGAATTTCTTTAATTTGGATACGGTTACAGTAGTTTGAAAAAAAAAATGGTGAAAATTGCAGAAAAAAGAACATCTTAAAATGGCGCGTAGGTGACACCAAAATTTCGTCTTCGTATGTGGTCACACATACGATTATATGTCGTGCTTTCCTAATTAACTGTCTGACTTATTATAGGACTGACTAAGCAGTTACTGAACAAGTCTTCATGTGTTTTATTTTTGTGTCATTCATCGCATTGGAACACGATGGAATATTCTTATTCGAAAGGTAAAATGGGGGGAATGGGGGGGGGGGGGGGGGGGGGGGGGGGGGGTGACTTGCGTGCAAGTCTTTCTTATACGCATACCTCCATACACGTGACCCTCGGCTTAAACACTCATCCAAAAAATTACGATGGGATTAAAGACCACACCGATGTCAACTTCAAAGAGGAAGTTTCTTTAAAAAAAAAAAAAAAAAAAAAAAAAAAAACACCTATCGAAAGGGAATCGAACCCTAGATCTTTGTACAAAAGTCTGACACCTTGCCTGCTCGACCAGCTAGGTACCTCTGGGATTTGTCGAAACCAGTCATTGATTCTTGTTTGTCACGCACGAGTAGATGACTCTTCCTATACATGGATCTCAGGGTTCAGCGTGGTGGCTGTGCCAGAATAAACAGACATGGCCTCTTGGAAAGTATCCAATGCATTTGTGTGTCAGCCACAATGGGAGGAGCATTGGTTGAGGACGGCTGCCACCGGGGCTGACTTAGCGGGACGAACCGTTATCAACCGCTGTTTGTCCTGTCGATCTGAGGGCTAGTAGAGACGAAATAGCTCATTTAGGACTTGCTGGCCAAAAGACCCCCCACCCCCACCCCCCTCTTTCGGCCTTCGTTGTAGTTAGAAAACAGAGTCAAACCAATGTGCGCTAGGAAGATGACGATGTAAACATTGTAATGTAGTGTTTATGGACATTCCAGTGTTGGAAGGACTTTATATAAGGGAGATACATCCGTATACGGGGCTGATCACATTGGCTGAAAAAGAACACCACCCCCACTGTCTGCACATAAAGAGAACGATTTTGTTCTGTTTGTAGTCGCTGTCCTTGTCAGGAAGTTTCAGCCTTGGACGTCAAACTGGTTTTAGTGAAAAAAAGCGTTCGAAATCAGTTAAAACCTGACAATTGATAAATGCTGAAAGATGTATACTTTAACGAGGACTTTCAAAACAACTAAACGTAAAGATCTGATGATTTACTACAAACAACAAGACTCGATGAGAGGGGGCTACCCCATGTTTCTGATGTATCCATAGAAAAATAAAAGAGACTGGATATCTGAAGACATTATTCAGACTGTATATGTATAAACAGACTGATCTTGACATCTTACAACGATGTACGTTAAGATGAGATCTGATTGTAGTTGTCTGGTCATTATTAAAATCCTCTCGTATGTACTTTTCTTATTTTTTGTTTACTCATGATTAGGCATAGTTGACAGGTAGATTAGAAAATGCAAATGTCGAGTCTACTGTACTTGGTCTTGTGTGATAGGAATCTTAATCTGCAGTACCCCGTCCAGCAATACAGATATCTAACTAGGAAGTGGTAACAAGTTCTACAAGTCTGTTACATATGATTCTAGCAGAAAAAGGTGCCCAGAAAAAGGAGTGAGTGCGTGCAATTAAACTTCCACGTATTTTTTTTTTCATTTGTTAATTTGTAAAGTTTGTCTGCTTTAACCAGTCTATGTTGTCTTCTTTGGGGCTACTTAGGTAATACACTGAATGATATCAATCACTGATTTGTTATCAACTTCTATTGCAATATTAAAGTGAAGGAATATGCCGCATCTAGTGCTGCTGGACCTGACATAACAGCTGACTATACCATATCACGTTTTACACGAATAGCTCTTCCAACCTTGGTTTCTTTTTACTTATTGTAAAAGATGGTGGTTAGTAAAACTTGTTCAAATTGGTACGGAGAGAGAGAGACGAGAGATAGAGAGGAGTGCGACCCCAGAGGAGAGAGAGAGAGGGAGGAGGAGAGGAGAGAGCTGGGTAGAGAGAGAGAGTGAGAGGGGAGGATTGACTGGGAGAGAGAGATGTAGAGAGAGAGGGAGAGGAAGAGAGAGAGACCAAGATGGAGGAGAGAGCGAGAGAGAGAGAGAGAGAGGAGAGAGAGAGAGAGGGAGAGAGAGGAGAGAGAGAGAGAGAGAGAGAGAGAGGAGAGAGGGAGAGAGAGAGAATATGGCGAGAGGGGAATGAGGGAGAGAGATTTGAGGGAGGAGTGGAGAGAGAGTCGAGAGAAGAGGGAGAGAGAGACAGGGGGAGAGGAGAGAGAGAGAGAGAGAGAGGAAGAGAGAGAGAGAGACTATCGAGGAGGAGAGAGGAGAGAGAAAGAGGACAGAGAGATATCCTGAGCATTATAGCAGATAGGAAGAGAGGAGAGGAGGAGGAGGAGAGAGATGATTGGGAGAGAGAGGAGCGGAGGAGAGAGAGAGGGGAGAGAAGAGGGAGAGGGAGAGGAGAGAGAGATGATGAGAGAGATGGAGGAGGAGAGGAGGGAGAGAGGATACGGGGAGAGAGAGAGGAGAGAGAGGGAGAGGGAGAGAGAGGAGGGAGAGGAGGAGAGAGAGAGAGAGAGAGGAGAGAGAGAGAGAGGGGAGGAGAGAGAGAGAGAGAGCGAGAGGAGAGGAGGAGTGAGCGAGAGAGGAGAGAGAGCGAGGAGAGAGGGAGAGAAAATATCTTTTTTTTAGAGATAGGGGGAAGAGGAGAGAGCGAGTGAGAGAGACGAGAGGAGAGATAAGAGAGAGAGAGAGAGATAGGAGCGAGAGGAGATCTAGATGCAGAGAGAGAGCGAGATTTTGTAGAGGAGATAGATTCAGAGAGAGGAGATGGAACAACTTAGAGGCGGAGATGAGATGAGAGGCCTTTTTTTGTGTTGTTTAACGCTATAACAGAGAGGAGAGCAACAAGAGAGACTAGAGTATAAAATGGAAATGAAAACTTTGGAGGGGAGAGTAATCATAATTAGGATCCGTGGAGATTGAGAGATAGAGGAGAAGGTCACTTGGAGGAGGAACACGAATCACTTGTGAAGATTGACAAAGATGAAGAGCGAGAGAGAGCCTGAGGAGAGAGGAACTGGTCAGAGGATGAGGCAGAGGAGGATTTCGACCGAGGTTAAGGAGGAGGAGAGGAGGGAGACGAGGAGTGAGAGAGAGACGAGAAGAGAGGGCGATTGGAGAGATGAGAGAGGCAGGCGCAGACGAGAGAGAGATAGAGAGAGATTGAGGAGTGAGAGCATTGGTGAGAGATGGTGGATATAAGAGATGAGAGATGATGGGAGGAGGCGGAGGTGGAGCAGAGAGAGAAGAGGAAGGAGGAGCGAAGAGGAGGAGAGAGGAGAAGGATAGAGAGAAGGGAGGAGAGAGAAAGAGAGAGGAGAGATAAGAGAGGGAGTGATGAGAGAGAGAGGAGATAGAGCGAGGACGAGAGAGAGACGAGGGTCCAGAGAACGAGAGAGAGAGAGAATTGAAGGAGAGAGGGGAGAGACGAGGAGAGGGGGGGAGAGAGATGGAGAGGATGAGATGATGGAGAGGACGAGAGAGGAGAAGAGGAGAGATAGAGGAGAGAGGGGGAGGGGAGGAGCCGGGAGAGGTGGAGGGAGGGGAGAGGCAGGGAGAGGGGGAAGGGAGACGAGAGAGAGGTGGGGGGAGAGAGGAGAGGAGGGAGAGGAGGAGGAGAGAGAGAGAGGAGATCCTTTAATTTTAGAGTATCGACACCTTCAAATGCTTTTTTTTTCAAGCAGTCTCAAAGATAAGGCATTCATAACAACCATTGCAGTTGTTGTATTGTTAACGCTATAACAGAGCAACCACAACAACTAATATAAATAAATGAAAAACAAAAATCATAATTATGTCACTTGTGAAAACACGAATTCACTTGTGAAGATGACAAATATTGTCTGACGATGACCGGGAACTTACCCGGGATAAAGTCTGGGCTAGTCTGCTTTTACCCCCGGGGGTCATTCTAGAATTAGCTTTACTTACCCCCCCCCCCCCCCCGGTTGGAACTTACCACCCCCCCCCCCGGGGGGGGGAGGGGGGGGGGAGCTAGAGTCTCTTGAGTACCTGTGTACCTTAGCTTGTACAACGCAGATGACTAGTGGTCAGTGCCACTGACCACTGGTTATTATGACGTAAATCGGAGATTTTAACCATTTCACAGCTAATTATAGTCTCCCGAGTACCTGTGTACCTTGTACAATGCAGACGACTGGTGGTCAGTGCCATTGACCACTGGTCACTTTGACGTAAATCAGATATTTCGACTATGTTACAGTTAATCAGTGTCTCATGAGTGTTTGTATACCTTGTGCAATGCAGACAACCAGTGGTCAGTGTCACTGACCATTGGTCACTCTAATGTATATAAGAGATTTAAAACTATTTTTACAGCTAATTAGTGCCTCCTGGGGCCCTGTGTACCTTGTACAGTGTAGATGACTGGGGGGGGGGGGGGGGGGTGTCAGTTCCAACAGGGGGGGGGGGGGGGAGGGGGGGGAGGTAAGTTCCAGCTAGTCCTGGAATGACCCCGGGGATAAAAGCAGGCTAGCCCAGACTTACCCCAAGGTAAGTTCCGGGGGGGGGGGGGGGGGGGGGTAAGAATGGGCTGTTACACCGCGTTTCCAGTGTCAGCTGACCAGACAGTTTCGATTCTTCGATCGTTTTCCTTCCTCTGCAACCAACCCCATTAATAAGACAATCGGTGTGTGTGTGTAGAGAGAGAGAGAGAGAGGAGAGAGAGAGAGAGAGAGAGAGAGAGAGAGAGAGAGAGAGAGAGAGAGAGTGTGCCTGTGCGTGCGTATGTGTGTGTGTGTGTGGTGTGTGTGTGTGTGTGTGTGTGTGTGTGTGTGGTGTGTGTGTGTGTGTGTGTGTGTGTGTGTGTGTGTGTGTGTGTGTGTGTGTGAGTGTGTGTGTGTGTGTGTGTGTGTGTGTGTGTGTGTGTGTGTGTGTGTGTGCGCGCGCACGCGCACGCCCGTCTGTGTGTATGTGTGTGTGTGTGTGTGTGTGTGTGTGTGTGTGTGTGTGTGTGTGTGTGTATTTGTTTGTTTGTGTGTGTGTGTGTGTGTGTGTGTGTGTGTGTGTGTGTGTGTGTGTGTGTGTGTGTGTGTGTGCTTTTTGTTACTGTAAATCCCATTGAGATTTTCCTCATTATTATTATCACCATACTTTAAAACTATTCAACATACAATCCTATCATCTCTGGAACTTGACCTTTTTCGCAATAGTTATCATTGCATGCATGGTGTGTTACTCAAGATAATTCCTGCTGTTTATAGTCCAGCTGACGAAGAAGACTGGATCAAAGTTGTGATTTTCAACAAAACGTAAAACGCTTGGTTCCAAAAAGATGTCATGCCATGTAACAACAATGAAACTTAAAGTGGCGATTTACATCCCTGTCTAGCCCGAAGATTTCCCACGTAGAACACAAAGGATTCATCATCCACCATCACAAAATAGTTTGCAATTCAATACATAATTGTAATCATTTTTTTTAAACTGACAAGCTGTTTGACCAGTTTACTGAAAAAGCCTCAGACTATCTGACTCCGTCTCTACGCCCGGAACACATTTATCAGACATGTTCGTCTGCACCGTTGAACAGAGAGCTCTGGTTTTGGCTCTGGATTTTGTTTTTCAGTCTCAATATAAACCAGTTTGGTGTTCTCTGATTCTTCTATTCTTTTAGGCCCTTGCTATCCTCCTAATAAAGAGTCACGTGCCCCTGGAAGTTTTGCTAAATAACGCCTTCATCACTTCAAACACACTGGGAACAATATCGTTCCCATTAGGACTGCAGATCATGTTAGGACTCGGGGCATCGAGGTAAGTGAACGGCTTGCCAGGAAAGCAACAAGGCCAGAATGATAAACAGATGTCCATTCCCATCCCGGGTCTCAAACTGCAGATCTGACGGCATGCTTCAGACCTCTGTCAAGAGGAATGGAACACGAACATACATCTTACATAAATCATTTAAAATCAGCCAGCGCTTTCAGGAATTCCTTCTATCGATGTTTGTCTTCGTAAACCGTAAATGAGGAATGGTGCTGAGAGCACATCATGCACAGGTCAGAACTATTTCACTCATTCCTCATTCCGACAATTTCAGGACAAGTTGGTTCCATAATGCATACCGTGAATTATAATTATGTCAGAAAGGCAATGTTCTGTATGTCATTCTCCAGTCCTGGTTACTTGGTTGTTTTGTTTATTTGCTTTGCGTTTTCAACGACAGAGCCTTTTCTGGGCTTTACCCTACTATATACCGTTGGGAAGA
>JADBJO010002593.1:20000-30000 GCA_016801955.1 Conus betulinus | reverse complement strand
CTTTGGGGCAGCAGAGACTTATTCCCCTCAAGAGTCAACGCTCAAACAGCTTGACAAGTTTTACTGCTAACAAGGCCCCAATGCTATTGCTGTGGATGCATTTGCCATGTCTTGGAGAAGTTGTATGCGGTTTCCACCTCACACTGTAATTATGCCGGCTCCTTAAAAACATGAAGCGGGACAAATACACAGGAGTCACTTATTTTACAGTCTCAACGGTGGACCTGTGCAGATAGGGCTGTGTCATCGATATGCCGTCCACAACCTGATCAAATTTTACGAGAAACAAATTCAACGATGGCTTCTTGAGGATAGATTTGTTTTGCAGATGTCTCAGTCATTTGAGAAAAAAAAAAAAAAATGAGATGATATCATCTTCAGGAAATCTTGTTTGGCAAGATATTTTAATAATCTGAGAAACCTATTTGATGATGTCTTCTTATGGAAATCATTGTTTTGTAGGATGTGTTGGTGATCTGAGAACCATGTCTGATGACATCGTATTGAGGAAATCGTCATCCGCATCTTATGACTCTACTGATAATTTAAAGATTTAGTTTGGCTGCTCGTGAAATGTTTGATACGCACGTTTAGCAGATTTTTTTCCCATTCCCATTTCACTCCCCTCCCCCCCCCCCCCCCCCCTTTTTTTTTTTGTCCCTGTAAATCTTGGTAATGTAACTGTCTGATTGATGGATGAACTGAATTCACTTGTCTTTTTCATACTATTTCTTTCTCCGTCTCTGTCTCATCTATCTGTCTGTCTGTCTCTGTCTGTCCGTCTGTCTGTCTACCTGTCTCTGTATATTTGTCTCTTTTTCTCTTTCCCCCCACCCTCACCCCCCGTGTTTCTGTCTCTCTGCGCTCGAGTGCTTGCGTACGTGTGTGTGTGTGTGTGTGTGTGTGTGTGTGTGTGTGTGTGTGTGTGTGTGTGTGTGTGTGTGTGTGTGCGCGCGCGCGCGCGCGCGCACTTGTGTGTGCGTGTGCTTGCCTGCGCGCGCGCGCGCGCGCGCGCGAGCGTGTGTGTGTGTGTGTGTGTGTGTGTGTGTGTGTGTGTGTGTGTGTGTGTGTGTGTGTGTGTGTGTGTGAGTACGCGTGCGCACGTGTGCGTATGCGTGTGAATTCTGCGCCATCTGCAACTTGATGACACATATGAAATAGTGATAGCAACTGCAACTGCGAACGAAACTGCCGATTTCATAGCCTCTCGTCCATCTTCTCTCCAAGCCTTGCGATCCAGTGATCGCACCGTTCAAAGACATTTCCAGTATCCAATAACACACGTGGCCGGCAAAATAATTACACAGCAATGGCATTCCTGCTTCGTCCCGAAGATTGAGGACAGCCATTATTGATTTTTTTTTTCTTCTTTTTCATTTCGGTTCGTTGCATGGACATGCTGCTTACATGATACCGTCAAAACACATGTGGTGCAATAAGGCGGCAGAGGAAGCCAGTGCGTCTTCACGGATGTTTATGTGTAAGTGACGGTCGAAGGAGGACACCTGATCATGCATTAACCGCGGCCGAATTTCATTTCCTGCTGTGGGGAAAAGGTAATACATACAAATGATATTCGTTTCCGTGCATGTATCGGCATAGGAAGATGACAGGTGCGAGGGTGGTGTGGTGGTGGTGGTGGTGGTGGTGGTGGTGTGTACCCTTTTTCATCATCGTTTTGGCCACCTAACCGGGTTTTAGGTAGCCATCCCACAATGACCGGCTACATACTGTGTGACTGACTACCAATAAAGTGACAGGCTTCAGTACCCGTGGGTTTTTTTTTTTTTTTTTTTGTGAATGGCAACTTTTAATGTGACGTGCCACTCAATGTTGACAGTTCACTTAAAAAATTTGGCAACACCACGCCCCACGCACCGGGCAACATGCCAACCCGATGCAGACTAGTCACTCCAGTAACCGGCAACACGGCTATCTAAATCCAGCACCAATGCATGTTCAGTGACTAAGGGCTACTGGCAAATCGGCATCGCTGTAACAGTGCGTTATGTATTAAAACACTTACAAATACTGTTTCGTTGAACTTGTGTGATCCCTGTGTTTTTCCAAACGAAATCTGCTTTCCTTTCAGAGAGCTTGTCCGTGGTCTCAACATTGTCGGTGTGTGATGGTAAGAAGAACGATCGGATGGGAAACAAACATTGAGCGAATGAATTGAACAGGCTGGCTATCAATGACTGGGTAATACTCATGGAATGATGGCCTGGGCAGAGTACTGGATGATGATGCGTTTCTAAAGATATGGCAAGATGTTTTTAAAAGTTAGGTACTTAGTACCTATGTATGCAGTAGCAAAACCACCACTTTTTCCTACTTACTCCTCCTTTTCCCTACTTAATCTTTTCCTACTTGACGTTTTTTTCTGAGTTTTTTTTTCCCCCTATTTTACTAACCATACTCTGTTTTCCCAAACTTTTCTTATACCCCCTTTCTTTTTTCTTCTTACTCCACAATGTCTAATTTTCCCTTTCCTTTTCTACTTACTCCACATTGTCTTGTTTTCCCCTTTTTTCCGCTTACTCCACCTTGTCTTACTTTCCCTTTCTTTTTTCTGCTTACGCCACCTTGTCTTACTTTCCCTTTCTTTCTTCTGCTTACTCCACATTGTCTTATATTTTCCCTTTCTTTTTCTTCTTACTCCACCTTGTCTTGCCTTCCATTTCTTTTTCTGCTGCTTACCCCACCATTTCTTTTCCCAATCTTTTTCTACTTTACCCCGCCTTTTCCCTCTTTCTTGCCGTCTGTTTCTGTTTCTGTTCCTATTCACCCTACCTTTTGTCGCTTTTTTCTTTCTACTTTTATCCTCCGTCCTTCCTTTTCCTATTTTCCATTTCGTTTCCTACTTTACCTACCTTTTCAGCTTTCTTGCCGTTTATTTGTGTTCCTATCTACTTAACCTTTCGTCGTTTTTTTCCCCATCTTTTCACGCTTTCCCAACCTTTTCCCTCTGTTCCTTTGTACTTGTACTTATTCTGCATGTTCCCCTTTCCTCCACCTTCTCCTACTTTCTCCAATGATTTACCTTCTTTCCGCTACCTTTTACTACTTTCCTCGTCGTCCTCTCTCTACTTCTCTGCATTTTCTTACTACTTCCCTCCGCTTTTTCCTACTTTCCTCTGCCAGCCCACATCACGCATTCCATTGCACACCCAGCATCCACGTCTCCCGTACCTCCACACGTCATACCTTTCATTTGCTCGTCTACCCTTCCCAGGAACGCCTATTCGTGTCTCGCCCTATGCAAGTGCTTTTTCTATCTGCCCCCTGCCCCCACCCACCCCACCCCACCCCACCCCCGTGTGTCCACCTACGTCACGCCCTGGTTACGCGTTCCCTCCTCCCCATCACGTCAATCCACTACACCCAACGCCCCCCCCCCCCCCCCCCCCCCCCCCCCCTCCCCCCCCCTCCCCATTATGCTGCGTGCGTCCCCCTATCACATTCCCCCTCCAGTGCACCTGCCATGTCACGCCCTTCATTCACCCCCTCTGCCCCAATACACCCACCATCTCACGCATTTCATCCGCTCCACCTGCCCCAGTGCGCCCACCATGTCACGCCCTTCATCCACCCCCCCCCCCCTCTGCCCCCAGTGCACCCACCATGTCACGCCCTTCATCCACCCCCCTCTGCCCCAGTGCACCCACCATGTCACCCCCTTCATCCACCCCCCCCCCCTCTGTCCCAGTGCACCCACCATGTCACGCCCTTCATCCACCCCCCTCTGTCCCAGTGCACCCACCATGTCACGCCCTTCATCCACCCCCCTCTGTCCCAGTGCAACACCACCATGTCATGTCACACCCTTCATCCACCCCCTCTGCACGCCCAATACACCCCCCATCTCACCCACCATTTCATCCCTCATCCCCCCCTCTGCCCCAGTGCGCCCACCATGTCACGCCCTTCCCTTCCCCCACCCCCCCCCCCCCTTCATCCCCCAGTGCCCCAGTGCACCCACCATGTCACGCCCTTCATCCCCCCCCCCCCCATCTGCCCCAGTGCACCCACCATGTCACACCCTTCATCCACCCCCCTCTGCCCCAGTACACCCCCCATGTCACGCCCTTCATCCACCCCCTCTGCCCCAGTACACCCACCATGTCACGCCCTTCATCCACCCCCCCCCTCTGCCCCAGTGCACCCACCATGTCACGCCTTCATCCACCCCCCTCTGCCCCAGTGCACCCACCATGTCACGCCCTTCATCCACCCCCCCCCCCCCCCCACCCCACCCACCATGTCACGCCCTTCATCATCCCCCCCTCTGTCCCAGTACACCCACCATGTCACGCCCCCCATCCCCCCCCCCCTGCCCCAGTGCACCCACCATGTCACGCCCTTCATCCACCCCCCCTGCCCCAGTACACCCACCACCATGTCACGCCCTTCATCCACCCCCCCTCTGTCCCAGTGCACCCCACCATGTCACACCCTTCATCCTTCACCCCCCCCTCCAGTGTCCCATGTCACACCCTTGCACCCCCCATGTCACACCCTGTCATCCCTTCCCCCCCCCCCCCCCCCCAGTGCCCCAGTGTCACCCCCCATGTCACACCCCAGTCATCCACCCCCTCACACCCCAGTCCACCCACCATGTCCCAGTGCCCACCATGTCCTTCATTCCCCCCCCCCCCACCCCCCCCCACCCCCTCTGCCCCAGTGCACCCACCATGTCACGCCCCTTCATCCACCCCCCTGTGTTACGCTATGCATACACGCCTCCAAAACCCCACCATTTTATCATGCCCTGTATTTGCACCTCCCCCCCCCCGTCCCCCTACCGATACCACATCCTGCATTCACGCCCGCCGTACCAGCACCATCGCCATCTGCTGTATCCATGTCCTCAATACCCACCACCATGTCGTGCACTGCCTCTGCAGTCCCCTTACCCACATCCATGTCACAACCTGTATATATGACGCGGTACTTATGGCGTCCCCCGTACTCCCAGACATCATACCCTACATTTGCTCCCCCCCCTCACCTCCCTCCCTCCCCCCCGCGTATGCCCCCTGCACCTCGCGCCCCTACGTTAGTACTCATGGCCTCCCCCTACATTTGCCCCCCCCCCCCCGCCTCGCCCTCTCTACCGTTCGCCTATCCATTTTACATGACATGATGTATTCATACTTCCCCCTACCCCGTCCTCCCGTACACCTGCCCATGTCACGCTCTGCAGACACGCTCCCTCTTCCTTAGTACGTCCGCCCATGTAGATCACGCTCCCTTCCTTACTTACGGCTTACGCCATCCATTTCACGCGCTGCATCCGTTTCCCTCCCCCCCCCCCCTCCAGTTCATCCAGCCATGGCACGCCCACCTTCCACGTCCACCCATGTCAACCCCCTACATCTGCGCCCCTTTGTTCATGTATGCCCATGATATAACATCACTCATTCCCTCTGCCATAATACGACATCCATGTCACACCCTTCATCCATGCCACTTATGCGCTAATACGGCCACCCATGTCATGTCACGCCCCATTCGTCCATGCCCCCTCTCCAATAAGCCACCCATGTCACGCCCCTTCATCTGCCCCCTTGGCCCCGATAAGCCATCCATGTCACGCCCTTCATCTGCGCCCCCTTGGCCCTAAGCCACCCATGTCACGCCCTTCATCTGTGCCCCCTGACCCCATAAGACACCCATGTCACGCCCTTCATCTGTGCCCCCCCTGACCCCATAAGACACCCCATGTCACGCCCTAAGCCACCCGTGCCCTTCGCCCTTAAGCCACCCATGTCACGCCCTGCCCTCTGACCCCCCCATCAAGCCACCCATGTCACGCCCTTCATCCATGTCCCCTGCCCTTCATCTGCCACCCATGTCACGCCCTTCATCTGTGCCCCCTTGACCCCTTGATAAGCCACCCATGTCACGCCCTTCATCTGCGCCCCCTTGGCCCCGATAAGCCACCCATGTCACGCCCTTCATCTGCGCCCCCCCCCCTGTCACCCCGATAAGCCCCCTTGGCCCATGTCACCATGTCACGCCCTTCATCTGCGCCCCCTTGGCCCTGATAAGCCACCCATGTCACGCCCTTCATCTGCGCCCCCTTGGCCCTGATAAGCCACCCATGTCACGCCCTTCATCTGCGCCCCCTTGGCCCTGATAAGCCACCCATGTCACGCCCTTCATCTGCGCCCCCTTGGCCTGATAAGACACCCATGTCACGCCCTTCATCTGCGCCCCCCCTTGGCCCTGATAAGCCACCCATGTCACGCCCTTCATCTGCGCCCCCTTCATCCTGATGCGCCCCCCATGTCACGCCCTTTCTGGCCCCCTGATAAGAGTCACCCATGTCACGCGCCCTTCATCTGCGCCCCCTTGGCCCTGATAAGACACCCCATGTCACGCCCTTCATCTGCGCCCCCTTGGCCCTGATAAGACACCCATGTCACGCCCTTCATCTGCGCCCCCTTGGCCCCTGATAAGACACCCATGTCACGCCCTTCATCTGCGCCCCCTTGGCCCTGATAAGACACCCATGTCACGCCCTTCATCTGCGCCCCCTTGGCCCCGATAAGACACCCATGTCACGCCCTTCATCATCTGCGCCCCCATTGGCCCCCTTGATAAGACACCCATGTCACGCCCTTCATCTGCGCCCCCTTGGCCCCGATAAGACACCCATGTCACGCCCTTCATCTGCGCCCCCCTTGGCCCCGATAAGACACCCATGTCACGCCCTTCATCTGCGCCCCCACCCATGTGGCCCCGATAATAAGACACCCATGTCACGCCCTTCATCTGCGCCCCCCTTGGCCCGATAAACACCCACGTCATCCACCCCCTCTGCTCCAAATCGCCCACCATGTCATGTACCTCATACGCCCCCTTCCCCCCATAAAACACCCACGTCATACCCTTTTGCCCACTCTGCCCCTATAAGACACCAACACCATTCACCTGCACCTCTTCGGCCCCAATACGCCCATCCAGGTCGTGCCCTTCATCCGCTCCCCTCTGCCCCAATACGCGCCCCCATATCACACCTTGAATTTGTACCCCCCTCTGCCCCAATACGCACTCCTGTCACGCCCAGTATCCACACAACCTATGCCCCAATACGCCCAATCGACCGACTATCCGACTGATCGAATGAATGACCGACCGACCGACCGACGACCGAACGACTGACTGACTGAACGACCGACTGACCGAATGAACATCCACGCCCCTTGTATGCCCACCCTCTGGTGCCCTTAAATCCTCGCTGCCTGTTCTCCTAACCATGTCACTGACCCTGAAATCAGCGACCCCTACACCTTAGCCAAGGTCAGGCCCTGAAAACGGCACATCCTGTATGCCCACCCATATCATGCCTTATTACCTATCCTATCCTACCATCTCCTTTGTCATGCTCTAAAAATCCGCACCCCCTCACGATCCCCCTCCTTCACCCCCACTCAAGTCAGGCGCGGAAATCTTCACCCCCCTTCCCACTATTCGCACTTATATCACGTCCTGAATGCTCCACCAACATCGTGCTAAAAGAAATCCGCACCCCCCCCCCCCCCCCCCCCCCTACCTATCTCCCTCCTTTATGAATGACCGAAAAAAAAATCGACTGAATGACCGACTATCCGACTGATCGAATGAATGACCGACGACCGACCGACTGACTGACTGAACGACCAACTGACCAAATGAATGAGTTTGACGATCGACTGAACGAATGAATAACTGAACGACCAGCTGAACGAATGAATGACTGAACGACCGACCGACGATTGAATGAACGAATCAATGGCTGAACGAACGACTCACCGACTTAACGAATGATTGACTGTACGGCCCACTACCCGACTAAACGAATGAATGACTGAACGATCGACTGACCGAAAGAATGATTGAGCGACCGACTGACCAAGTGAACGAATGCATGACTGAACGACCGACCGGCCGAGTGATTGACAGAACCGACCGACTGACTGAATGAATGAATGACTGGACGACCGACTGACCGAATGAATGACTGAACGCCGGACTGACCGACTGAGCAAATGAATAACTGAACGACCCACTGACCGAATGAATGAGTTGACGGCCGACTGAACGAATGAATGACTGAACGACGACGACTGACTGAACGAATGAATGACTGAACGATCGATTGACTGACTGACTGACGAATGATTGACTGTACGTCGACTGACCGACCAAACGAATGCATGACTGAACGACCGACTGACCGAGTGAATGACTGAACCGACAGACTGAGGGAACGAATGAATGACTGAACAACCGACTGACCAAGTGAATGGGTTAGCGACCGACTGAACGAATGAATGACTGAATGAGCGACCGACCGAACACATTTACGAACGAATGATCGAACGATCAACTGATCGACTGGACGTGCGTTGTTCGTCCCTAGAGTCGACGAGAACCAATGGTAGACAGGAATGGATGTGCAAAGCGTAAAAACGATGAACGGCCGACAAGTAAACGAGAAGAACGTGGTAATGAACAGCGACAGTCAAGAGAGACGACGACAACGACTGAAGAGGAATCAATGACAGACCAGAGGGGAAGAAGAGAACGCCAGAACGATAAATGAATGATGGCCTGGGACAAGAAGAAAAGGTCGTGAGACTGATGACTGATTGCGTGAACTCGAGGGTGGCGAATGATTAACGGCAGGACTTCAAGCTGACAAATGACGAACGAAATGAGAATAGGAGGACGTGGTGATAGTGGGGCAGACGGGATAGGAAAGGAGAACGCAAATGTAATGAATAAGTCAGACAGGTTGAAAATAAGAGTGTGACGATAATGAGAAACACCTAAACAACGACATTTTAAAAAAGCTTTTAAATCTGTGGAAAAACTGACCTACACAAATCACAATCAGCACCACTCAGGACAAACACGTTAAATGCCATCATAAGGAGATAGAGGAACCCTTGCTTTGAGCTCTATAACAAACAGAGCAAAAGAAATGCAAGCGTGCTAACAATACAGGGTTCATCATATGGAAATGACTTTCCAAACACTCTGTGTCGAAGAAGCCGTAGTAGCAAGCATTGACAACATCCCTGCAGAACACTCGAACATGGCGGACAGACAGTAAATATTTAAATACAGATGTATAAACCACCATGCACATCAAAATCTGGCACACTCACGATCGGCTAACGCCAAAGAGACTTGATCACCAATCGCCCCACTTCCAAATAGAGGAAATCCTCATCACTGCCAGAACAACCGCGAGATCAGTTAGATCAGCAATGTAAGCAACGTAACGCTCGAAATCACTCTGAACAGATTACAGTTGCACTCAGATATCGCTGTATCTGAAAAGCTGATTTATCATCGAACAGATCTTTAACCCTTCGCCAAAAGCACCTGCAACACCAGAGGGATTTGACAGAGTCTGTCCTGATGTGTATAGGCTGTTATTAAGAAGTGTAATCTCGGGGCAAAGTTTATCAACAACATCCAACAAATATACACCAAAGTGACCAGTACAGTACTCACAAAGGGCGAGACTGCAAAGTTGTCCCACATATTAGGATTCATCAGGGCCCCTTTACTCTCCAATACTTTTCAGCATAGTCCTTGAATTCATCAGGAAATCATCCATTGAAGATCTTGTCGACACAATTAGCACTGCAAGAATACCCGTCACGAACCTTCACTTTGCAGATAACTTCGGTGGCCTGGCGGACACTGAACAAGAACTCACTAAGCTTGTTAAAACTGGATGAAACATCTACGAGACATAGTATGGATATCAACACCGAGAAGACCAAGCTAATGGCCAGCCGTAACACCACCTCCAGTACTGATATAACCAAGGATAGAGAAGCTAGGAACTGTCAAACGGTTCATATATTTGGGATTTATTTTTTTTAGCGATGGGCGACTTTAAAATCAACTATCTTCTCATGAGCAGCAGAAACATCAGTCCTGTGCAGACTGATTCCTATATGGAAAGACATTAACATCTCAGTGAAGTACAAAT
>JADBJO010002593.1:12500-15000 GCA_016801955.1 Conus betulinus | reverse complement strand
GTGAAATAATGAATAACGGACAGGGGAGGAACGTGAAATAATGAATAACACAGGGGAGGAACGTGAAATATTGAATAACGGACAGGGGAGGAACGTGAGAAATTTCAGTGATGGATAGGACTGGAAGTAAGAAAGGACAGACGGGATTAGAAGAATGAGAGGACGCTAACAGAAGGAATGTTTTATGAAAAACAAGAACAGGAGAACGCAAATATGACGAAGGAAAGAAGTAAGGAATATGAACAACAGACACAATGAGACCAAGAAACCGTGAAACTTATGACTGACTGACAAGAACGAGAATGTGGTGAATTATCGACAGCGCTGGAACATGATAATCATGAAGGGGTTGAGAAAGGAGCGCGAGAAAGACGAAAGGGACAAAAGGGGGTGAAAAAAGGGGTGAATAACGGACGGAAGAATAAGGATAGTGAAAAGACAGGAGAAAAGGAAAACGCGATAATAATAAAAGAGAGATGGGAGAAGAACGTTAAGAAGACGAAAAAGTACTAAGGAAACTAACGTGAGAGTGATGAAAAAGCAGCGCAAATGAGAAGGCCAGAAAGTGAGGATGGCGCACCTGGCCCCGACTGGAAGAGGACAGGCAAACGCAAAAAGGATAAAAAAGGATGGATGAGAAAGAAGACATGTGATGACCAATGATTGATGTGATTAAAGCGACAGAATCATGAATGAGGGGTGGAATGAACAGAGAATGTATATCTCTAAACAGGAGGTAAAAAGAAGAGTATGAGAACGATGAATGGTGTATGAAAGGTTAACTTGCAGAACTGCGGATGGGTATAGAATAACACGGAACGACGAAGGACGGGATAAGAAGGAACAGAAGAGAGAAGTGTCACAGCAATGAATAAATGAACACTGGAGAGCGTTGGGAATGGTGCAGTGATGGCTAGAATAAAACAAAGGAAACAAGGAGGTGATGAGTGTTTTAAGACAGAGGAAAAAAAAGAAGGTGAGAATGGTAAACGGAAAACTGGGTGAATGAAGGGAGATGAGAGGTAAGAACGTGGGAATCATGGAGTACATGGAGGTCAGGCATCGTCAGAGTAATCCAAAGATGAATGGAATGAGGAAGGAAGGAAAAAGAATAACGAACGGAGGACGCGATCAGAGGAGGAGAGGATGACGAATGGTGAACGAAATTAGGGAAGAGGACGTGGGAAAACGTGAATGACGAACGTGATGAGGAGGATGACGCGAAAACAATGAATGCTTGAAGGAGCGAAACGTGATAATAATGAATGTTTGACTAATTTTCAGATGAAATGAATGATGGAGTAGGCTAAAATATGTGAATGGTGAATGTTGGACAGAATGTGTGTGTGTGTGTGTGTGTGTGTGTGTGTGTGTGTGTGTGTGTGTGTGTGTGTGTGTATGTGTGTGTGTGTGTGTGTGTGTGTGTGTGTGTGTGTGTGTGTGTGTGTGTGTGTGTGTGTGTGTGTGTGCGCATGTGTGTGTGTGTGTGTGTGTGTGTGTGTGTGTGTGTGTGTGTGTGTGTGTGTGTGTGTGTGTGTGTGTGTGTGTGTGTGTTGTGTGTGTGTGTGTGTGTGTGTGTGTGTGTGTGTGTGTGTGTGTGTGTGTGTGTGTTGTAAGGAAGATAGGGGGGGGGGGGGGGGGGGGGGGGGGGGCTGAAAATGAATATTGTGCTGGGGGGGGGGGGGGGGGATGTGAGAATGACCAATGTTGGACTGTGGGGAAAAGGTGAGAACAAGAAATCTTGAACAGGGGGAAACGTGAAGGTGAGGATGTTGGACTGGGGGAAAAGGGTGAGAATGATAGACAGTGGATTAGTGGGGCTGGAGGAGGCGGGGGTAGGGTGGGGGGTGAATGCGAGAACGATGAATGTATGACTGGCGGTGAAGAGAACAACGCAGGAAATAGATGGAAGAGTGGTGGGACACTGATGAACGAAAGACGGGAAAGACGGATGAGAACCGCGAAGGAAAAGGAAGAGCGTGAGAATGTTGGTTGGCCTTAATAAAAAAAAAAAGCAGGACAGCGACTGAGACGTAGCGGGCGCAATCAGCAAAGGATGAGACGAAATGAGAAGACAGGAACGCGTTAATAATGAATACGTTAATAATGAATAGTCTACATGATGAAACGAATTTAAAATGCTGAGTTTAGGACGGGGGCAGAGAACATGGCAACAGTAAATGACGTGAACAAGATGAGAAGAAGACAACATAAGAACGATAACTCACAGACGGAACGGTACCTGGGGACGACTGATGGACGAGGAAGAAACTCTAGGGAAAGCTGGACAGCAGTAGGTCTTCAGGGAAGAACCCCCCGCAGACAAGTGTTAAGACAATTAGCTCATTAGAGAACAAAAGAATGGTGACTTAGAGACGGAACGGTAACTGGGGACGACTGACGGATGGCAAAGAAAAGTAGAACGAAGGTCAATGGATGTGAGAAGAAGACAACGTGAAAACTGATGACTGATGGTCCGAAGGAGCAAAGAGCTTTAAAA
>JADBJO010002592.1:292500-301271 GCA_016801955.1 Conus betulinus | reverse complement strand
TTGCGATGCACTGGTTAAAAAAAATGTATAGTATTATATATCAAATGGTATGAGAGTTTGAATTTAAGTTGAAATTTTGTATTTGATTGTCCATTCCAGCTGTGTGAATACTGACCTCGCCAGCACTCAGTAGTTAAGTCTCACAAATCAGTGGAATGAATTGTGCACAAGGGTGATGCGTGTGACGTGCAGAGGATGGATCGACCGGTCGGGACCTGGCCCGAGAATGTCCTCCAGACGGTTCAAGCTTGATCCCTTCCTTCAGTGTTCAATAACAGCCGCAGACGTATAAATTGCCATTTTAGTGGGCTGGTGTACCACCGCGCAGTGTTGGCGCTGAAAGCACCTCCATCGATTTATTCTTGCGGGTTCTGCTCCTGCTGCTTAGTTTCATAAGAGGATCCTTGCAAGACTCTGCCCCAAAAAAATACGACTACAAAGTTCTTGTGTTTTCTTAACTCTCTCTCTCTCTCTCTCTCTCTCTCTCTCTCTCTCTCTCTCTGCGATAAGTAAGTCAACAACACATTTCTCGGGCTATTCTAATCCCAAACCACTTCATTGTGGAATTCCAAACGACGGAATCACAGAATGCAACAAGTATAACGTCCTTAGAAGTTTCTCCATTTCAAGTGCATATGTATTTGCTTATTCGGGATGCACTCTTTCCATGTTGTCTGACAGAGCCTTTCTTCTCAGAAACAATAACTGCACCAAACAGTCTCCCCTGAGTTAATAATCTGGTTGTATTTGTGGTGAATAGAATAAGTTTGTTTTTTGAATGATCTGACGTCAACTTAAAATTGACATATGTTTCACACAAACACACAAAATCAAAAGCTAGAAACATAATTTATCAGGTCAACGTCATTCACTTTGCATAACAATCCTCCCCGCCTTCCCCCAGCCTCCCCCCCCCCCCCCCCCCCCCCCCCCCCTTCCCAAACGTTGTATTTTAAGAACCTAAAAGATACAAACATTTGTGTGTCATGTGGGACTGCGTCTGTTGTTGAAATCCTTTGCGCTCCTCATATTTTACAGTGCACATGGGAAGCTGAAACCAGGCCGATGTCCTGAATGTGGTTAAACCAGTTTTTAATTTGCTGTGTGGAGTGTTTGTTTTTTTTTTTTCTTAATCTTAGCCATTTCCTAACAACTAAAATAGGAGAAAAAAAAGTCTGCAATTCTAGATTGATAATGGGCAGCGGACTTGGAGTGCAGGCCCTTTTGTGGTGGCAAGAAGATCACGATTCTTTTCATGCGCGGAGTTCAGGAGAGTCTGTCTTGTGATTGGTTCTTTTCTTACTAGCTCGGCCACTCGCCTCAGACGTTTTATAGGGCACTCAATCACACAGTTTGCTTCTTTGCTTTCATCAGGGTCTTTAAGCAAAGTTACGTGTTTATAATCGGTTACTACTCTACGCGCATCCGGACAAATTACATATATTGCTCTGTGTCAAAGCTCACTTTCCATGCAAAGAAGAAACAACAAGCCAATTCTTATTTTTCATTCAGAATTATAGTATTATTTTTTTTTCAAAAATAACTGACTGATGCCAAAAAAGTCATCTGCTCGCCTCAGTATGGATGAATATTTCATGATACGAAAAAAGGTCGCCCGTTCTCCATTATCTCACACCATACCTTTTTTTTGTGTTGAACTGTTAAAATGTTCATGAATTTACAACTTTTGCCTCCATCCAGCTCAATATCCCTGACTTGCATACACCATACTACATTCCACCGCCCAACCACCCCTCAGTCACCTTGTCCTTCAACTCCTATGATGATGATGATGATGATGATGATGATGATGATGATGATGATGATGATGATCATCATCATCATCATCATCATCATCATCATCATCATCATCATCATTATTGTATCATTCTTCTTCTTCTTCTTCTCATCATTATTATTATTATCATTATATTAGTATCATTATTATTATTTTCATCACCCATCATTATTATTATTGTTGTTATCATGATTATTATTATTATTATTATCATCATCATCATTATTATGTATTATCATTTTTAGTAGTAGTAGTAGTAGTAGTAGTAGTAGTAGTAGTAGTAGTAGTAGTAGTAGTAGTAGACTGTGGCACAATACGAATAAACGAATTTGGAATCTCTCTCTCTCTCTCTCTCTCTCTCTCTCTCTCTCTCTCTCTCTCTCTCTCTCTCTCATATAATGATTCTGAGACTCTTACTCGCAAGAATAAAGTGTCAACCTTCCAGCAGAGCCACACGGATGCCCACCAAGACGCACCCAGTGATTTCTTCTGGTCGGTCCAGACAGACACTAAACAGACGACCCACGAGGAACGTACAATCCCCTTGCAAGCTGTCGCTCTGGACCTTTCGCCGACCGGAAGACAATCAAGGGTCGCAATGATGCAGAGACGTAGTGCTTTGCATGTAGTTATGGATGTCGCTAGAGTTTGTCTTGGTTGAGCTCTTTACCACCGCCACTCCACCCCTCCCCTCTTCTGTGCTCCATCTCCTACCCATCCCTACCCCCCTCCATCAATCCACCATCCCCGCCTCTGCACTCTGCCGACACAGAGAGAGAAATAGACAGACAGATAAACAAACAGGATTTCGGTGTGCGTGCGTGCGTGTATATGTGTGTGTGTCTGTCTGTCTGTCTGTATGTATGTATGTGTGTGTGCGCGCGTGGCATGTCTCTCTCTCTCTCTCTCCTCTCTCTCTCTCTCCTCCTCTCTCTCTCTCTCTCTCTCTCTCTCTCTCTCTCTCTCTCTCTGTCCTGTCCTAATCAAATCAAAATACTTCTAAAGAGCTTTGTATCAATGTAAAGCTTTTTAAAAAGCGAAGTGTTTACGTCACATAATTTACAAACACAGTGTGTTTTGCAACTTAAAATCACTTCCTTCTAAGGGGCTTTTGTGTTTTTTTGAGTAAAGCATTCTCTCTCTCTCTCTCTCTCTCTCTCTCTCTCTCTCTCTCTCTCTCTCTCTCTCTCTCTCTCTCTCAAAAGCTTTCTTGCTGGCAACCAGCTGGCAAAAGGAAGCTATTCCATTCAATCAGACGAACCATGGTCATCTGTCTTCAATTCTCAAGTCTCTTTGTTTCCATGAAATTTGCTTAGAACAGGAATCTAATCGATTAAAAGCTCTTTAAACCCTCTAGTGAAGGAAGGAATTCTGTTTTACGTCTCGTCACACATATAGGTGATTGCAGACGTCTAAATAACATAGTGTTTACAATTTTAGACTATTATCATAAAAGAAGAGAAGTAACTTACGATTATGATTATAAAATGTTCCTTAATGGACTTTCCAAAAGGTGTCTCGTTAATTTAACAAGAGAAAATAACTGGCAACGAATCTAAAAAGTCAAACACATTAACATGCCCAGTGTCAGCGCTTGGTATAACACCATTCAAAAAGGGTTTCGATAGTTCACAATCAAAAATCACATGTTGAACTGAAAGATCCCCACGACATACACACTTAACAGTCTGGCAATACTTGGTTCGTAGGGAATTACATAAAAGTCTAAAAACCAGGCTTGAAACCGGTCGGCTAATCGACACAAAGTTTGACAGAGTTTGCTGACGAGGTTTTGATGAGGATCTGTATTGACTCCAGAAATCCCTTTCGATGATATGACTAATTTCCTTGTGTGACAAAGGACAGTCAACCTTAATATACTACTAACTAATATATTCTTTGCTCCCCTTTTTGCTGCTCTATCTGCTTGATCGTTAAAATGAAGGAGGTGTGCGATGGGACCCACGAAAATACAACATTAGTACCTTTCATGTAAAGACAGTGCAACATGTACTTAATCTCAAATAATAATTCCTCTCTCTGTGTATTTTCAAAACAATGCAAACTTTTTAATACTGACTGTGAATCAACACAAAACAGGATATTAATATTGAGACTGGCAAGGAAATTAAATAATTTAATGCCATCAGACAGACAGCAACAAGTCAGCTGTAAATATGGAATGACCCTTACCTAAATAATATGATTTTTCAGCTTTGTAATCTGGAATTACAAAGCCAGATCCCGCACTACCATCATCAAGAACTGAGCCGTCAGTGTATACTTTCAAATAGTTAGTAAACTTTTCTTCCATGTCAATTTTGACAGATGCTGCTGCTAACACATGCGGCGACATCGCTTTATTTAGATCAGAAGAAAAAATGTTAACTTTTACTTCCGTTAGTTCCCAAGGGGGTACCGGCGGAACCAGTACGCGAGGCGCTACCTCGTGTGGGTTAATCTTTGATGAATTAAAACGTCCGAAACATGAACGAAGCGTCTCTAAATTTGAATTTTTCTGTGCATTTTTCGAGAAATCAATGTCGGATCGTGTATTTAACTCTTCAAGGTCGTCCACGGCAATCCGTCTCACTACATATTTTACAGAACTTATTTTCCTTTCTTCATCAAGTGGCAAAAGGCCTGCTATCTTATAAACTTCAGAGGACTTAGTGTGCACAGGTACACCCAGGGACAACTTTACAGCTTTACTGTCAATTTTTTGAAGTTTCTTTAAATGCGATCGCGGAGCTGAAAAGAATACCTCCTGTCCGTAAGTCAATCTTGATCGAACAAGACTGGTTGCTAAATGCAACAAAACTTTGGGATCCTGTCCCCATGAGAGTGACTGACAATTTTTAGAAAATTCAAACTTTTAACCGCTTTAGTAACTATCGAGTCTATATGTTTTTTTCCAGTTTAGTTTTTTTGGTGTAAGTAGGACGCCTAAAAATTTTACTTCAAGTTTTATAAAAAAAAATCCCGTCCTCCCAAAGAATATAGGCAAGTTACTTGGGTTATATCCATTGTTAAAGAGAACCAAATGTGTCTTTTCAACAGAGAATTGAAAGCCGTTCAAATGCATATAACTATTTAATTTATCCAGCTCGTTCTGAAAGAGCTTCTGAATATAATTTATGTGACGTAAATTTGTTCTTTTCTTTAAAGATACATTAATCCATATTGCAATGTCATCAGCATATTGAGCTACCTTGGTATATGATGAAAAACATGTACATAAGTCATATAGCATTTACGTTGAATAACAAAGGGGAGATAATAGAACCTTGTGGAATTCCCATATCTATAGATCTTGAGGATGATAAAGTCACACCAACTTTGGTCATTATATGTCTCCCACTTAAAAAGGATTTCACATAATTGTAGACGTGACCAGAAAGACCAATTTGTTTTAATTTATACAGTAGTCGGCTGTGCCACACTCTATCGTAAGCTTTAGTAAGATCAAAGAAGGAAGCAAGGACACTTTTACGTTTAGAAAACTGTTTCTTAATATGAGTAGTTAGTCGTGTCAGGTGATCAATTGTACTTCGTCCTTTTCTAAATCCAGCTTGATGTGAAGAAAATACATCATTTTTATCACAGTAATAGGCCATTCTGAAATTTACTATTTTTTCCATGACTTTTCCAGTATGATGACGTGACTGAAATGGGTCTATAACTAGACGTCTCAGACCGAGGCTTGCCCTGCTTTAGAATAGGAGTCACAATAGACGTCTTCCACTTATCGGGAATTTGTCCACATTCCCACATTTGTTAAATAATTTATGTAAAATGACTATCCAGTTCTCTGGTAAATGGTTTTAACATAGTGTAAGAAATCCCATCCAAACCAACCGAAACCTTTTTATTTCCCAACAGACGGATAGCATTCCTGACTTCCTGTAAAGATATTGATACATTTATAGTACTGTTGTTGTTTGGTACAGGATCTCTATAGTTATCAGTATTTTTTTCTTTTAATCTAAACGACTTTTGTTCATTAGGCAAACATTCCGTACAACATGTTTTAACGTACATAGATGCAAATTCCTCAGCCTTTTCTTTGGGAGATAGAAATTCTTTACTTGTTGTTTTTTTGATCGGATAATCTTGGAGTTTAATGCCCGATTTCATTTCTTTCACCTTATCCCACACCTTTTTCAAGTCTTTACAATCAGATACTTCATTTAGACAGAACTGTGACCAGTATTGTCTTTTTGCTTGCGCTGTGACTCTGTTTGCTTTTATTTTTGTACTGCACATTTCTTTATGAGCTGCATCTTTTATCTCTTGCACAGGAACTTTTCTAACTTTTAGCCAGTTAAGATATGCTAATGTTTTTGCTTTAACAGCATCCTCGCAAGCCTGATTCCACCAGACATTCCCTGAGAATGTTTCACACCTTTTTGATCCTTTTTTAGGAATAGCAGAGCAGCAGCCTCAAGAACTGCTTTCTGAAAGTTATCAAAAAAGATGTTAACATCCTCACAAATAACTTCACTCTCAGTCTTCTCAGTGAGGTAATTTTGAAAAGTTTCCCAATCTGCCTTTATGTAATTAAATTTAGGTATAACATCTTCACCACTAACTTCAGATCCAACGGATTCTTTAAAAGATAAAAGTATTGGCACATGGTCACTACCTAGTGGGTCATTGGCTGTATCCCACTTTGCTGTTAATGCTAAAGCAGGTGAAACAAAGGTTAGATCAAGCGCCGATGCTCTATGATGAGATATGTCTGGGATGCGCGTAATTCTCCCCTCCCGTCGTTAAGCAAAACTAAAGATGAATCCACACAGTTTCCAGAAAATCAGGTGAGAAAACTATTTGACAATCTTCATCCCAGAAAGGAGCATGAGAATTGAAATCGCCACCAACGATCCACTTTTCTTTAGAACAGTTTAGAGAACGTAACCAATTAGTATTTTTGCCCATCAGGGCCCTTAGGGTAATAAACTGATGCAAAATGTAAAATTTGATTGTTTGAAACTTTCAATTTTAAAAGATGCCGACACATTAACCATATCTTTTGTAAAAGAAAGAGGACTAACGTACGTGTAATCTAAACCACATTGTACATAGATAGCTGTACTAACTTTATCAGAATCTTTGCATATATGATAAACCGGGGGATAGTAATAACCTTGTAACTTTGGCAGCTTCTGCTGAGTGACATTTAAGGACTGAAGGAGAAGTACATGATGAAATTTACTAGAAAGATGCATACACAAATTATCAATATTAGTTGACAAGGAACGTGCGTTCCATTGTAGAACCGACAAATTATCACATGTGTTGTTCTTTTTCTTCCTAGTCATATGTTTAACCTAATTTAATGATGGATAAGTATCATATAGGTGACGCAGTACAATAACCTGATCAAAACTGCGAAAAGCACCCGTTACCTAGAGAATGGGGGGGGGGGGGGGGGGGGGAGCCCCCCCCCCCCCCCCCCACAGGGCTGATCATGGATACTTAACTGACCATCATGAACTCTTCTATGTTGATTTGGGGATGACAGGCTATCACAATGACCTCCTACTGAAAGCTGCTTCACACAATATGATGATTGGGCCCGATGTTGCACAAAAAAACGCCCGAGCGGAGAATGGCAGATGGTTGCGCTGTTTAACATCCGTCGGCGTCAGCAGAGAAGATGATTGTTGAACATTTTGTTGACTAGCCCTCTGCCAGGAAGATGACTGCTGGTCGCCATGTTGACCAGCTGGTGACTTGAGGGAAGATGACTGCTGCTCGCCATGTTGACCGACTGATGACTTCAGGGAAGATGAATGCTGGTCGCCATGTCGACCAGCGGATGACTTCTTGGAGGGAGATGACTGTAGGTCGCCATGTTGAACAGCAGTTGACTTCTTGAAGGAAGATGACTGCAGGTCGCCATGTCGACCAGCAGATGACTCCTTGGAGGGAGATGACTGCAGGTCGCCATGTTGACCAGCAGATGACTTCTTGGAGGGAGATGACTGCTGCTGTCGCCATGTTGACCAGCAGAAGACTTCTTGGAGGGAGATGACTGCTGGTCGCCTTGATGATCAGCGGATGACTTCTTAGAGGGAATTGACTGCCAGTTGGAATGTTGACCAGCAGATGACTTCATGGAGGAAGATGACTGTTGGTCGCCATGTTGATCAAGCTGATGAATTCATAAAGGGAAATGACTGCTGGTCGCTATGTTGATCAGCTGATGGTTCTTCAGGGGACAGTGATTTGGAAGTTTCATAATAGCCTTCCGTTTGAGTTGAAACGGAAAAGAACTTTACAGCAGTTTGTGTAGATTTGCAATCAACACTACAAGCATTCTTTACAACGTCCGCATAAGATTTCTGATTAACGGACTCTGTCTGTTTCAGCTTCAGCTTTGCTTGACGAATAGCCTCTTGAAACGAAATATAGTTCTTTGATTTCAAAACATTGACTTCTTTGGCCATCTTTTTAGCAGGACATCCATGAAAAGCCGATGAATGGTCACCTTTGCAGTTCACACAGAATCTGTCCAAGGTGCAGTTCTCTCGGGGGTGTGATGACTGACCACATCTGCTGCATATCTGTACTTTACTTAAACAGTGTTTCTTGGTGTGATGCAAACGCTGACAACACGTACACCTTTTTATTGGCGCACAATATGGGTGTATCTTCAACACAACATTGTCAATACTAAGTTTTTCTGGAAGTGCTTGAAGTTTGAAAGTAATTATTGTCACTTTTTTCCCCGTTTTTAAGAACTGATTTTCGGACCCCCGCTCACAATACTTGGAACAGAAGACAGAAGACTCTCATCCAGGTCCTTGAAAACAATACCAACTGTTTTTACTTGGGGCTTAGTAGTTTCACAGCTATACCAGCAATACTTTGTGTCTGCATCAGCTTCTTACTTTGTCTCTCATTTTTGCACTGAATATAAAAAAACTATCATCTCTTAACTTTTTGACAGACACAACTTCACCAGTCA
>JADBJO010002592.1:280000-282500 GCA_016801955.1 Conus betulinus | reverse complement strand
AGCTGCAGCCCAGTGAACCCACCCCCCACCCCCTTTCTCCTCTACTTCCTCTCTCCCATCCCCTCCCCATCTTTCGCCTCGGAGACTGTTCTGTTGGCAAACTCTTATCTGTGGTTAGCATGTCACATGCAAACAGGGATTCGCGTATGCGTGCACGTGCAAACAGATTGACCCACTGGGAACCAGTCACAAAAAGAGCATAGACAATATTTTTGCGTTTTGTTTTCTCTTGTTTTACAACTGCTGGTTTGCGAAAGAGGCGGAATTGAATCGCAAAGGCGTGGGTATGTATATAAATGCACGCACGCGCGCGCGCGTGCGCGCACACACACACACACGTACACACACACACAAACACACACACATGCGCGCATGCACGCATACACACACACACACACACACACACACACACACACACACACACACACACACACACACACACACACACACACACACACACACACACACACGAGCGCGTCAAAACATCACCAGAAAGTAATGCAGAACTAAACTGGTGGATCCACCATGTGCAGTATTCTACAATAATCTTTGGATGAAGTACACAGATCTGGCCATGAACACAGTTTGACTGGCTGGAGATATGTATGGAAAATAGGTACAGCAGGAAGTTAGTGGCAATACAACGAACAGGAATTTCAAATCAATTGTTTGGACCTACAAACAGCAGTATCTGCACTGAACAGCGTCTGGCACAAATGAGAAACTAACAGGAGATATTGTTGATCGACACTAAAACAGCAGTGGCTTGTATAAGCACCTGGGAACTTGTCACTCTCATTCCTGTAACTCCATCACACATGTTCTTTTGGACTGGTATATGATCATTCAGACTGGGTCAGTGCAGTTCATGTTCAAGGTAGAGACAGTTCCTGTTAGCAGGCCACGACACATCATCTGGACGTTGAACGGAAAATGAATTCAGATTTACTGCAATCAATATTAACCGATTATCAACATCAATCGATTTTTTTTTTCACTGATGTTAATGAAATCAAGGAGAGCCCCTACAACTGTCAGCAGACTGTATACACAAACGAAGTATTCTTATCCATGAAATTTTTGCAGTGAATACATTAATTTTTTTTTAGTTTACCGGGAAAAAAATAATATATCATTCATGAGTTTTCTCCCTTCAGTACAGTGTTTTGGAAATGTGAGCCATGGGGGCCTGGTGGCACAGGAATGACCTATATCATTTTGATATCCTGTCCTGCGCCAGTTGTTAGTAGGAGACTGACCTGCAGGAGCAATCTAATACTCCTCCAAAGTCATCTCACTGTTAGCAATGCATTCTATGAGACTGGCCTGCAGGAGCAATCTAATACTCCTCCCAAGTCACCCAACTGTTAGCAATGCATTCTATGAGACTGGCCTGCAGGAGCAATCTAATACTCCTCCCAAGTCATCCAACTGTTAGTAATGCATTCTATGAGACTGACTGCAGCAGCAGGAGCAATCTAATACTCCTCCCAAGTCATCCAGGGATGATGCACCCACTGACATCCACCCAAAAGCGATTTCATCATTGGCTAGTTTGCAGGCTGTCGGGCACAGCATGTAATATGTTTGGAATGTACATGTAATGTGGGCTGTAGATTTGTTAGTGTGTGTGTGAGACGTAGCCATCATTCAGTGGCAGGACTTTGTAGGTAATAATAAGATTATAAGTCCTCGCGCACATCCCTCTCTCTCTCTCTCTCTCTCTCTCTCTCTCTCTCTCTCTCTCTCTCTCTCTCTCTCTCTCTCTCTTTTTGTACAGAGCAGGCGCTAGAATAGTATCACAGACTTCGCATGTAGTGCAGCTTATGCCTGTTTGAATAAGAATAATACGGGATCTCTTCGAGCAGGTACCCTGTTATTTGCAAACTGATGAGAGGAGTGTTCCAGACCAGCCTCTTCTTACCAGAGTACACTGAAACAACGGAGACTGGTGTTGTACTGGATCGTCGGGTGGAGTGGCCGAGCAGTAAAAGATAAACCTCTGACACTAGCTGTCACGGATGCTCTGTTGACCAGTTTCTGGTCAAAGGGGTGGGTCACTTGTCGCGCACACCCTGCTCGTAAATAATGTGCCGTTCAAAGGAAACAAATGTTTCATCGTGTCTACTGCATTTTCAAAACAAACCAAAGTCAGAACTCATGTATCTCCTCGCCCACTCGAAAGCTTTGAAAAAGAACGAGTGTGGCTACCAGAAAGTGTACTTTCGCAGACCTGTGTCATTCAAAAAAAAAAAAAGGAAGTGAGCGAATTGTTTCCTACTAAAACCAAACTCACAAACACATCGCTGAGGCAGTCTGTGTGGATGGATTGAGACACTTGTGTGAATTCTTGGCTCACAATACAAAGGTCACCAAGCATATTTGCAGCATGCTGCGAGGATGCCAGCGTGGAAAAATGCTGAACGTAGCTGGATGGTAAAGCAAAAAACTAAGGACATTCGTGTAAATTCGATTCCAGACCCGTAGCCCAAGAAAGGCA
>JADBJO010002592.1:275000-277500 GCA_016801955.1 Conus betulinus | reverse complement strand
TGTATGTGTGCGTGGTGTGTGTGTGGTGTGGTGTTTCTGTGGTGTGTGTGTGTGTGTGTGTGTGTGTGGGTGGTGTGTGTGTGTGTGTGTGTGTTGTGCGTGTGTGTGTGTGTGTGTGTGTGTGTGTGCGCATTTAATACACGGAGAGCAGGAGGGCGAGAGAGGGGGGAGAAAGAAAGCGAGCGAGAAAGGCAAAGATAAAGACAGAAATGAGGGGCACAGAGAGAGCGAGAGAGAGAGAGATAGAGAGAAGAGAGAGAGAGAGAGAGAGAACAGACAGACAGACACACACCAGACACACAGACACATTCACAGAGACATGCAGACAAGGATCATGAATCTTTTTCTATATTACAGTATATATTCCTTATTTCCTTCTTCTTTCTTTCTTTTTCTGTCCATCTTTTCTATTTTTGTGCTCCTTTCCTCTCCATCCCATATTTCAGCGTCGTACTCTTCCCCCCTAGTTAATCTGAGGGCAGAGGAGTAAACATTTCCCGTCAAAATTACAGTACGTCAGTCTCAAGGCACAAATTTTGCCCGTCCAGAGACTGCTCTGACAATTTGGACTGCCAATTTTCCGGGATTGATGTTCATAGATGAACACTGTATCTTCAGCCATAGCCATCATCAGCACGTCTGGACGAGAAGGAAGGAATGGCAGCAGATGGTAGGAAAGGACAATAAGACGGAAGTGACGTTGGCCACAAGAGGCCGGAAGTCACAAGGGTCAGACAAGAGCATGTCTGGTTTTTTTTTGTTGTTTTTTTTTTTGTTTTGTTTGTTTGTTTTTTTTTTGGGGGGGTTGTTTGTTTGTTTTTTCTATTGACGAAATCTTGTTTGCCAAGACGTTTTTTTTTTTTCTTCTGTTATTTTTTTTTTGTTTGAGTGTTTGTGTTTGAGCATTTTTTGTTGTGTGTTGTTGCTCTTTGTGTGTGTGTGTGTGTGTGTGTGTGTGTGTGTGTGTGTGTGTGTGTGTGTGTGTGTGTGTGTGTGTGTGTGTGTGTGTGTGTGTGTGTGTGTGTGTTGGACAGGAAGAAGGGGAGTGTGGTTTTGTTCTTTTGTGTGGTTTTCCTGTTCGCTAAACAAGTTGGTGTCTTCTTCTTCTTCTGGAGTTCTTTTTCTTCTTCTTCTTCTCTTCTTCTTCCTCCTCCTCCTCCTCCTCCTCCTCCTCCTCCTCTCCCTCCTCTCCTCCTCCTCCTCCTCCACCTCCTCCCCCGCCTTTTTCTTCTTCTTTTATAAGAGTTTAGCATTTTTTCGTCAGAAAGGCCCGTAGTCGAATGCTTAGAATGACTGGCTGAAGAGCTGACCATCGTGACTTTAAACCTCTCGTTGGGTCAGATTTGCACAACTTGAAAACCTTTGCCTGTAATAAATGGCAAATAGGTACCTAATTTAGGTCAGGAGCAGTCAAGGTGCGGAAAGAAAGTGATGAGCTCCATCTTCCATGATGCCACGCCCTAGACAAGTGGATCCTTAACCGCTGTTACGGCCATTAGACGATGCCACTGTAAGCTTTTCATTTTTCGTTGTGCTTTTAGATGCCACCGTGACGAACGCGTTAAATTCGCTTTGTACGAGGACCTAATCTTTCGTCAGGAGGAAGAAAATAACTGCGAGATTTCCAGATAAACGTTGAGATTTCTGGTTGGTTTAATGAAAGCAAGAGTCAGATATTTCTGACTCGTAGGATGTTGCAGTGCATACACAAATACACATCAGGGCCGGACTTCATGTGTAGACAATAACTGACTTTGACCCTGACAACTTCGTTAAGAGCAGAGGGTGAGTATGTCCATCGTGTGTCTGTGTCTGCTGACGCCCAGCTGGTTGTCCGCTCTTGCCCAAACACCAGTTCCAGCCCAGAAGACAAGTGCAACAACACATGGTATACCCTATCATTGTGGAACGAACGACATACTTAACCAACGTGTCTTCTGCTCTTGTTCGTTTCGTCTTTTTTTTTTTCAGGAAACTGGATTTCTGCTCCCCTTCAGGACTCGTTCCCACCCCCACTTTCGCCTATAGCCTTCCTACTTCCTCCCAGACGAAGTAATGGTCCCCCGAATATTGAATTCATTTGGTGGTGAATAGACAGGCTGTAACCAAAGTAGTCTAAACAGTGTGAAATCCAGTTCAGGGTTACATGGTGGTTCTCTCTCTCTCTCTCTCTCTCTCTCTCTCTCTCTCTCTCTCTCTCTCTCTCTCTCTCTCTCTCTCTCTCTGTCTCTCTTTCTCTTTCTCTCTCTCTCTCTCTCTCTCTCTTTCTCTCTCTCTCTCTCTCTCTCTCTCTCTCTCTCTCTCTCTTCCACGCCCCACACATAGATGGTTGAATAGATAGACAGATAGTTAGACAGGTAGATAGACGGATCGATTCAAAGATAAGCGAATAGATAAGTAGATAGGTAGATAGATCGACAGCCAAATAGACAGACAGGCAGACAGACATTCAGATACACAGATATAGAGAGACATGCATAAACACACACACACACACACA
>JADBJO010002592.1:267500-270000 GCA_016801955.1 Conus betulinus | reverse complement strand
TTAATTGCATGTTATGAGTGATGTGTGTGTGTATGTATGTATGTGTGTGTGTGTGTGTGTGTGTGTGTGTGTGTGTGGTGTGGTTGTGTGTGTGTGTGTGTGTGTGTGTGTGTGTGTGTGTGTGTTGTGTGTGTGTGTGTGTGTGTGTGTGTGGTGTGTGTGTGTGTGTGTGTGTGTGTGTGGTTGTGTGTGTGTTGTGCGTGTGGTGTGTGTGTGTGTGTGTGTGTGTGTGTGTGTGTGTGTGTGTGTGTGTGTGTGTGGTGTGTGTGCTGTTCATCTTTTTTTTCTGCCCTTACCAGAATTAACTAGAAGAGCACAGGGGTGAACATAGACCTCCTTCACACAAACCTCTGTGCCAGGAGAAGTAATCTGGCAGAATGGTGGGTAAGGACTGAATGAGTCGCTCCCGCGTGTACCTTTGTAGTCCTACTGAACGATCCCGATTCGCAGGACGGAAAGCACACCAAATTTTAACAGGCTCATCCCTAGGGCAACATTTAAAACTTTACATAAAGTTGAAAATTAAAATCGTTTCACTAGATTAAAAAAAAAAATCTTTTACGTACAAAAAAAACTACCAAAGAAAACAAAGCAAGAAAAGGCGCATGAAATCGTTACCACAGATAAAGCCGATCCAGACGGTTATATACCTCACTGGGTAAAAAATGCAGGCTGAAGCCTTGAGGCTGAAATGCAAGCTGGTATTCAACTTCACAAGTAAAGTTTGATGGTAAATGCCAGCTGTCTGAAACCTGACCCGGCACTCGTTCAAGTCTTACAAATCAGTGGAATTGATATGTTCTACAGTGATGCCTTTGGCGATTTTTTGCGAGGACACCCACCGGTCGTGACTAGGCCTGAAAGTGTCCTCTGAACGGCGCGAGCTGAATCCATTCCGTCAGTTCTCAATAACGGCCACAGACTTATAAATTGCTGTTCTAGTCGCTCGTAGCACCAAGCAGGGACGACACTGAAAGCGCCACCATCGATTTCTTCTCCCTCTCTCTCTCTCTCTCTCTCTCTCTCTCTCTCTCTCTCTCTTCTCTCTCTCTCACTCACACACACACACACACACACACAAACACGAACTTCATTTCTCTCTCTCTCGCTCTCTCTCTCGCTCTCTCTCTCTCTCTCTCTCTCTCTCTCTCTCTCTCTCTCTCCCCCCAATCCTCTCTCTCTCTCTCCCCCCCTCTGTCTCCCTCTTTCTCCCTCTTTCTGTCAGTGTCAGTGTCAGTGTCTCTCTCTTTAACGAAGTTTTCTTTTTAATCCACCCTCCCCCTCTCTCTCTCTCTCTAACGAAGTTCTGTTTTTTTTTTCCCCCTCATCATCTCTCTCTCTGTCTCTCTCTCTGTCTTTCTCTCTCTCCTCTCTCTCTCTCTTCTCTCTCTCTCCTCTCCTCTCTCTCTCTCTCTCTCTCTCTCTCTCTCTCTCTCTCTCTGTCCCCTGTTTACCCACGCTTTTCATTATGTCTGGGGTCCCACCGTATCTAATCCTCGCTGCACTGTGGCCCAGCAGCACCATTAAGGCCTTTCTCCACTCTTCCAGAGGAATAACCAATAGCAGCACCATTAAGGCCTTTCTCCACTCTTCCAGAGGAATAACCAATAGCAGCACCATTAAGGCCTTTCTCCACTCTTCCAGAGGAATAACCAATAGCAGCAACATTAAGGCCTTTCTCCACTCTTCCAGAGGAATAACCAATAGCACCAACATTAAGGCCTTTCTCCACTCTTCCAGAGTAATAACCAATAGCAGCACCATTAAGGCCTTTCTCCACTCTTCCAGAGGAATAACCAATAGCAGCACCATTAAGGCCTTTCTCCACTCTTCTAGAGGAATAACCAATAGCAGCACCATTAAGGCCTTTCTCCACTCTTCCAGAGGAATAACCAATAGCAGCACCATTAAGGCCTTTCTCCACTCTTCCAGAGGATAACCAATAGCAGCACCATTAAGGCCTTTCTCCACTCTTCCAGAGGAATAACCAATAGCACCAACATTAAGGCCTTTCCTCACTCTTCCAGAGGAATAACCAATAGCAGTACCATTAAGGCCTTTCTCCACTCTTCCAGAGGAATAACCAATAGCACCAACATTAAGGCCTTTCTCCACTCTTCCAGAGTAATAACCAATAGCACCAAACATTAAGGCCTTTCCCACTCTTCCAGAGTAATAACCAATTTTCCTTTGTCGTGCGCTTCCAGCCAGACGTCTCTGAAGGGACCCCTTTCCTATAAACGGCCGTTCATCCAGGCATTCGGACAGTAGGAGCAGAACGGGGTGGGGGGGGTGGGGAGGGGGGAGAAGGGGAAGGAGGGAGAAAGGGGGGGGGGGAGGTAGGGTAGGGTTAGGGCTGGGATGTGGAAAAGGCTGTATGCGCGCTCCTTCGTGTCGAATTGTACCGTGATTGTTACGGTGGTTGTATGGTGTTGTGGCGGAATGCGTCATGTTGTGATGTGGTATGTGTGTGTGTGTGTGTGTGTGTGTGTGTGTGTGG
>JADBJO010002592.1:250000-260000 GCA_016801955.1 Conus betulinus | reverse complement strand
ACCTTGACACAAGCAGTGGCTACGAAACGGGAGAAGCCAGACTCCACATTAACTTTTTTTTTAATTAAAGAAATAAAAAAAGGCTGCAAGAAATCGAATTTAACCGATACAAAGAATAGGGGAGTGAATCCATCTCCCTTGCCCTACTTGCCTCTCATTCCTCTGCCATTCACATACTTGTCCTCGCCCTCTGCCATTCACATACTTGTCCTTGTCCTCGCCCTCCTCTGCCATTCACATACTCCAAAATGGAGTCTAGAATTCTGAGGCTGCTAAATTAAGACATTTTCAGGAGGCCTGGAAAAACAGACTCATCATCTCATTCCCCTGATCTACGTGGATGTAGGAGAGGGTGGGGGGGGATATGGGGAACGAATTCGTCGATCTTCTTCTCCATCGCAGTCTGTCATCTGCTTCTCGCAGGAGTTCTGGCAGCCTGGGGTTTGTCCATTCCATCACGTTCTCCGACCAGCTGACAAGTGACTCTGTGTGAATTCCTGAAATGCAGTGGCCATGGAATGTAACAGTGAATCCGGAGTGTGTGGAAAGCAGCCGTTTGTCAGTGAGCTTCTGGAGTAAAATACACATGACACGTTCATCACACAATGGCAAGACTGGCAAACAGCATTGCGTCCTTACGTACATGTTTCAGTTGTGTGTGTGTGTGTGTGTGTGTGTGTGTGTGTGTGTGTGTGTGTGTGTGTGTGTGTGTGTGTGTGTATGCGTGTCTGTGTGTGTCTGTGTGTGTCTCTGTGTCTGTGTCTGTGTGTGCGCAGATCTGTTGATATCAGGAGCTAGTGACAGAACCATAAACTTGCATACAGTGCAGCTCGTGCCTATTTGAATAAGAATGACCTGAACAGTATTAATACAACTATACTATCTGCGGTCTGATTCAAAGAAGTATTTCAGACCTGACCCTCCTTGCTGCCATACACTGTAACATATTATGTTGATCTTGTATTGGATTGTCAAATGCACGGACTAAGTGTGGAAAATAAGAGAGAGAGAGAGAGAGAGAGAGAGAGAGAGGGGGGGAGGAGAGAGAAACGAAGGAACAGTGTACTGAAAGAAGGGAAAATAGGAAAGTATAGAGAAAAAGGGTAAGGAAAGGTAAGAAAAGGGTTTAAAAAGGGAGGGGACACACACACACACACACACACACACACACACACACACACACACACACACACACACCAGAAATCGAATCATTACGAAATCAGTTTGCTACACTCTTGAGTCAAAGAGTTTTTAGAGGCAGGCGAGAAGCTGGACATTATAAGGATAATCTGCTAAAGGTTTGAAACAAAAAAAATGGAAAAAGCTAAGAAAATGGAGACATGATAAGAGGAAAAAAACATGGAAACGAATGACAAGGGCTGAATGCACCTCTGCCTTCCCTCGAAGTGGATAAAGTGTAAGACTTGAGGTCTGGCTGGCACACACGAGATAGAGCGTGAAGTGTGTGCACCGCCCTGCAATGCGGCACAGGTACGGCTCAAGGGACGTTTGTCACGTGCACCACACTTGCCATCAGAGGGCTTGAAGGCAGTCGCTGTCCATTCTACGACTGTCCAGGACGTTTCTGTTGTCTGTTCTGTGTCTTCCTTCATGCAAACACACACACACACACACACACACACACACACACACACACACACACACACATACACACACAAGGCGCGTGCGCTAACTTGCGCGAACACACACACACCACACACACACACACACACACACACACACACACACACACACACACACACACACACACACACACCAGTGTAGTTTAGCAACCAAAGATAGAATTGGACATGCAAGAAAAGTGGGTGGAATCTGAATTGTGAAGAAAGCATAAGTTTGAATTACTTTCCTCTCGTAAACGGGTCCGAGAGAAAACGTGATGAGGAAAGGAAAAAAAAATCTGCATTAATTTTTATTGTATAGGCCATCTTGACATGAAAGGACATGTTGGCACGTCCAGACGATTGACTGGATGTGTGGAGATTAAATCAATCGCGCCCCTGTTTTTTTTTTTTGTTGTTTGTTTTTTTTTCCCCCTTTTTTTCTTTCTTTGTTTTGCTCCAATCTCCAATTCCTTTTCCACACTTTTTCAAGTTCTTTTCTTTTTCTTTTCTTTTCTTTTCTTTTCTTTTCTTTTCTTCTTCTTCTTCTTCTTCTTCTTCTTCTTTCCTCGATCTTTACATTTTCCCCCCCACACGTTTCTTTTCGTTTTTTTTTTTCTCCTTGTGCATTTTGCTATATTTTTGTGTGTGTGTGTTCCCCCCCCCCCCCCCCCCCCCCCCTTTTTTTTTTTTTTTTTTTTTTCTCCAATCTCCAATTCCTTTTTCACACTTTTTCAAGTTCTTTTCTTTTCTTTCTTTTTTTTTTCTTCTTTCCTCGATTTGTACATTTTCCCACTTTTTTTTCGTTTGTTTTCCCTGTGCTTTTTGTTTTATCAACTCTCTCACTCACCATGCAAATCTGTGTGCTATTTTGCATCTGGACATTCTCATAGGAACTTTAGTAATTTCAATGTTTGATACAGAGCATCCGGGTTTATTAATGTGCTATAGTTTGTTGTACTGACACTTACATTCTATTGATTGAAAAAAAAAAAAAAAAAAGAAAGAAAGAAAAGAAAGACAGACAGACTGAGAGAAAGAACGAAAGAAAGGAAGGAACAAAGAAAGAAGAGGAAGAAGAAACGAAAAAGAATTCGTAGCTGCGTAAAAAGCTAAGTTGCAAAATAGATTTGCATACATCGAGTTTAAGTAGCTATGATCAGTTAGAACGATTAACAGCACTTTATATTTTGCTAACATGGTAGAGACCAGTCGATAATATCACTGAACGTTTCACGTTTTTTCTGTTTTGTTTTGTTTGTTTTTCTTGAGTGATGGAATCTTTTGATAGATTACTACTTTTTTGTTCGTTTGTTTGAACATACGAATTATTACAACTATGTTCAGCAGACGGCTGCCATTGTAAAAAAAAAAGAAGAAGAAAAAAAGAATTGCAGCTATACTAGAACTGATTATGGCAATACTAGTTTGTTTGTACATCGTGAGGTTTCTTCTAACGGTGACATAAAGAAAGGGTTGGGCAGACTGTCTGTTCCTCACACCGATCTGAAACCCAAAGCTCAGGATTATGTCAAAGACCTCTGGCAAGAGGACTGAAACTTGCAGACGGGTAACAAATTCTTCCAGTTCCGTCTAAACCAGAAAGAGCTTTACCATGTTCCAAGGGAGGCAGTAAAGAAAAAAAACAGTTTTATGCCGTTTGCATACAGGCCACTCCTTTTACACCTGTTCTTATCTTTATAAAGGTGAAGAAGGCCCCAGGTGTATTCCATGTCATGTACTGCAAACAGTGAAACATGTTCTTTTTTTTGCATGATGTGTGACATAAACACTTTACAGCCGACTCCATGGAAACCTTGTTCAGCGATGTTCCCACCTGATGTGATATCTGAATTTCTGAGGGAGATCAACATTTTTCAACTAAGATTTGTACAGAAGAAAGATCTTTAACGAAATTTTGCAGTGTGTTTTAAGAAGGTATATTTTCATGTGATGTATCAATGGTTCTCTTTTCTTTTTCTTTTGTAATATGACTTGAGAGGTGACTTCGACAGCGCTTTGCAGTCGGCTGGGCTATAAGCGACATTATCTCTGTAACACAATCTAAATTAATTCAGATGTTTATCTATAACTACCCTATACTTCACAGAAATTGCAATAAAAGATCTCATAATGATTCAAAAAAAAAAGCAGGTTAACATTTGTTGCAACGCTAGCATACAGTACGCTTGAACATACCTGTTAAAAATGTTATGCAATGATTGTAGTTGACCACAGCTTCGGAGAATGTAACATGACAAAATCACTGAAAATGTCACCGGAAATGGGTGGATTTCACGATTCTGTGACACTTCACTTTGGGGATGGCTGGAGAGATCTGTTCGATGTTCACCTTTCTGCCAGGTATGATCTGGTAGCGCTTGTAACTGCCAAAAAAAAAAAAAAAAAGCCAACTTTAAAGTTTCACACACGCGCGCGCGCACGCGCACACACACACACACACACACACACACACACACACACACACACACACACATCTCTAAACTTGCTTTTTGAACAGGTCTCTGCACTTGGATCTGTTACTCATATGTATGTGCATCCATGAATGTGTGTGTGTGCGTGTGTGGGTATATAAGTGTGTGTGTGTGTGTGTGTGTGTGTGTGTGTGTGTGTGTGTGTGTGTGTGTGTGTGTGTGTGTGTGAGTGTGTGTGTGTGTATAAGTGTGTGTGTGTGTGTGTGTGTGTGTGTGTGTGTGTGTGTGGAACATGTGGGGTATATAAGTGTGTGTGTGTGTGTGGGGGGGGGGGCTAATAAGTGTGTGTGTGTGTGTGTGTGTGTGTGTGTGTGTGTGTGTGTGTGTGTGTGTGTGTGTGTGCGTGCGTGTGTGTGGGTATATAAGTGTGTGTGTGTGTGTGTGTGTGTGTGTGTGTGTGTGTGTGTGTGTGTGTGTGTGTGTGTGTGTGTGTGTGTGTGTGCTTAATCCTAAATGAAAATCATTGCCAACGTTTGTCTTCATTTTATATAGTTCTTTAAACGAAAAAAAAAGGAAAAGAACCAGACTGCCTATCAAGAGTTTTAATTAATTCAGCTGAAGAAACCAACGCAGGCTCCGTGACTGCGTTTATTTCCATAGCTTCTTCCTTATGATCAACAGACCTTCCATGTGTTACTTCCCTTCCATGTTCATGTTCCCAAGAAAGGGACAAACTTGACATTTTTATCAGCAGATATAGGAATTCTTTGTCCCTGTCTCAGTTAATAACATCAATATTCAAGAAATAATTCATTTAGTATGTACTGTAATTATATACACATTTAAGTGCATGAAATGACTCCATGTTTCAATATGAGCAAAGTGATTTTTGTTGTTGTAGTAAACAAGATTATGAGCCGTTTTGCGTTGACTCAACATGTTTTCTTGCGTTTGGCCTAGCTGTGTGAAAAAAAATCACCTTCCGTGTCTTTCCGGTTTTCCAGAACATGAATAAGTACGGGTGAAAAAAAAAAAACACGAGTATCACTCAATATTTTGGTAAATATACGACTTCCAAAAATGTATGAACCACTGCTTAAATCCCTGACGTTGTCTCATTGGAGGCATGCTGATCTGGAGCTGTATGCTGCTTGTGCTTATCCTTTGGTAGTGAAAATGTTTGCACACAAATCATGGTCAGAATTTTCTGTGTGCAAAGGTATATTTTTCATTGATCCATCAACTTTAGATCGTGCGCAGTGCGGTCTCCAAACTTAGCGGATGTGGTGCAGCGTATAAGGACTAGTCCACACGCAGTGAAACTGACACCTCCTTAATGAAACTGAAACTTTTTTTTGAGTAGTAAAACTTTTACACAGCGTGGTAATATTACACATGTATTTATTGTCAATATCAGAATGTTCAAGGTAAGACATATGGACATGTATATGGGCTATTATGTATTGTTTCATGCCATCTTTCAAAAGAATTTTCACTGACGGTTCAAAATCTGAGGAGGGAGTTGCCTCTGCCGTGTTTTGTGCAGTAGACCCCCCTCAGAGATGTACCGTACACATTTCCACCGATAGCTCCATCTACACTGCTGAGCTGACAGCCTTGGTCCTGGCACTTCAGATGATCTCCCCATCGAAACATAAAGATTTCCTTATTCTATCAGACTCCCTTTCTGCTTTGGAGGCCATTGCCGGCCGTAATCTCAAGCACCCTAAACAGCTGACATTTTTTTTTAACTGTACACCTCCCCCTAAAATCAAATGGATACAACGTAGTGTTTGCTTGGGTTCCCAGCCATGTGGGCATTCGAGGCAATGAGATGGTTGACCAGCTTGCCAAGAATGCCACAAGGCAAAAGTTGATCAGGTGTACTGTTCCTCACGCTGATCTGAAACCCAAACACAGGCCTATGTCAAAGACCTCTGGCAAGAGGAATGGACCTTGCAGACGGCTAACAAACTATTTGAAAACCGTCCAAACCTCAACGAGTTTTTACCATGTTCCAGAGGCGGTCGTAAAAAGGAAACAGTCCTGTGCCGCTTGCACACAGGCCACTCGTTTTATACACATTCTTATCTTTTAAAAGGTGAACAGGCTCCGTGGTGTATTCCATGTCATGTTCCACTCACAGTGAAACAAATTCTTTTAGATTGCTGGGACTTGCACGATGTGAGACATAAACACTTTACAGCAGAGTCCATGAAAACCCTGTTCAGAGATGTCCCACCTGACGTGATATTTGAGTTTTGAAAGAGATTAAAATTTTTTATCTGATTTAAGATTTTACAGAAGAAAGATTTTTTTAAAACGAATCGAAATTCCTGGTGCGTTTTTAGAAGACGTATTTCAAAGATATATGTGAATGGGTTGTTAGTTTTTTTATGACTTGTGAGTTGATTTTAACGTGGTGACAGCCCTGATATGGCCCATATTGTCCAGCGGAATCACCAACAACAATCCTTTTTTTTTTAAATTGATTTTTTTTTACTTCATATTTTGCGTCTTTGAGGCCCGCAGTAACGTGGTTAGAGCGTTTGCCTGCAGTACTGATGGGTTGTTGGTTCAAGCCGCTTGTTCTGTCGGATTTGTAATACGATTTAAAAACTACGTTGACCACTCAGCACTAAAACGGAGAAGATCCGTGAAAGTGAAGGTGGACGAAGAAGAAGGCTAAGCTCTGTCTCCCGTGATGGCGTGGCCTAGATACAGTGAACGGCGACATATTTACAGCATCTTTAACCTTTCCTCTTCTTCTTCTTTGCTGTCTAACGTCCTGCCCACACATCGTGTGTTTGCGATTTAGTGAAAAAGAAAAAATGTGTTAAACTAGTTGCCCAACGAAAGTTGAGAAGGGGTTGGGAGGGAGTCGGAGAAGGGGGATAAGGGACGAAGAGAACAAAACATTGATAGAAACAAATGTCTCCAATCGAAGCAGCGCGCGCGCGCGCGCGCGCGCACACACACACACACACACACACACACACACACACACACACACACACACACACACATATATATACATACACACACACACACACACAAAACACACAAAAATCTTAAAGTGCACACACATCATAAAAATATATATAAAAGGAAGTATATATATCGATATATATATATTTTTAAAACTATACACTCACATACACATATATACAGAGAGAGACATACAGACAGAGACAGACAGACAGACAGAGGACAGCAAGTCTTCGTAAAGAAAACCCATTGCATACTTGACCTTTTTGAAGACGCTCCCGCGTGATTCCAAAACCAGATTGGAAGAGCCTGAAATGACTGTCGTTATTGAGTTTCTAATCCTCACTGATTAGCCGTTTCATCTAATCCACCCCCACCCCACCCCCCCACCACCACCACCACCACCACCCCTGTTTGACAGCTCCCCCTCCCCCCAATCCCTCTCGCTCTCCTCTTCTCCGAAATCGGTAGTGGCTTAAACGAACGTCATTACCGTGTTCTTAAATTAATTATCACAGACTAGCTGTTTTATCCCGTCATCCCCCACCACCACACCACAACCACCAACCCAACCCCCCTGCAACCCCCCCCCCCCCTTACCCTTCCTTCATTCCGCACCCTCCCTCCCTTTCCTTTCCCCCACTCGGAAGAGACGGACATGAACATCGTTACAGTATTTTTTTTTTTAATCACAGACTAGCTGTTTTACACGTTTCACCCATTCTACCCCTCCCCCCCCCCCCCCCCCCGCATCCCTCAATTATCTCTTTCCTCCTCTATCACACACTCCTTCCCCTTTATCCCCCGCTCGTTTAGTCTACCATCTGTTTCACCCGTTCCCCGCTCCCCCACCCCTCCCCCCACCCCCCACTCCTTGCTCTCCTCCCAACCCTGCCCAGTAATTGTCTCTTGTCCTTCCCTATCCCCTTCCTCTCTCTCTGATGACGGTGTTCTTTCCCTGAGTCCCACTTGCAGCCTGACATCGCTTTGCTACGCAAAATAGTCACATTACCATTAGTTTGCCTTTTTTTTCTGTTAGTGCTCTTTCAGCGATCACCAACATTATGCTGTGTTCAGATTCTTTGCAGATTTCCTCATGAATAAAACATCTAGCGACACATGCCTATACTTTGATACACGATACGACATATTTCCATAAATCATTGTTTTACTTATGATCAGTGAACTGCGATCACCCTGTTCCGTGTAGATAAAGAAAAATGCTCCAAAACATGAGAAACGATAAGAGTAAAAAAAAAAAAAAAATGCGACTGTCACAAAACAAACGTTATCCGCTGTTAATCTGTCAAGTACGCCAGTAAGGTAATGTGCCGGATCTTTAGACACGCTGATGAAAACCCGGGAATTTTTACTGGAAGCAAGCAGACAAACATACACACAGATGCACAGAACGTGCTTTATGTATTAGATCATCATTTCATCTTCACTACTCTCTGCCTACCGTTGTTGTTATTTTATTAGATTTTCATTATTTTTTTCTATTCTAAACATTCTGGCCAATTGTCTTTGTTCTCTTTGTTAACCAGTAGAAAAGCTTTGAACATGGAAATGTACTGGCTTCGAAAATTCTGTATTCGTAGTTTTCATAATTACGTGAAGGAAATTTTAGTATGTTGAATAAAAAAAAAATCAATCCTGAAAACCGGATTGGTGTCGTGATCACAGAAAACATTCGTTTTGAACATCAGACATCAGATAATGAAAAAAGAGATTAAATTATGATTCTACTAAAACAGTAAAACAGTAATTATCATTTCTGGCTACTGGTACTCTTTGCCTTTGCTTTTGCCTTTGCCTTTGCCTTTACCTTTGCCTTTGCCTTTACCTTTGCCTTTGCCTTTGCCTTTTGCCCTTTTTGCCTTTGCCTTTGCCTTTGCCTTTGCCTTTGCCTTTGCTTTGCCTTTGCCTTTGCCTTTGCCTTTGCCTTTGCCTTTACCTTTGCCTTTGCCTTTTTGCTTTGCCTTTTTGCCTTTGCCTTTGCCTTTACCTTTACCTTTGCCTTTGCCTTTACCTTTACCTTTGCCTTTGCCTTTACCTTTACCTTTGCCTTTGCCAAGCACTGTTGAAATTTAGTGCAATGATACCAACGAAATCAGTCCCAATACCGGGGAATGAAACATTGCTGCCTGGTTCTGTTAAATCTAATTATCTGGTTTTATGAATCGTGTCTGTTGTTTCCATGCTAGTCATCTTTTAACCACCATATCAGGCAAACTAACAAGACAATGAATCACTGAAAAGCAGCAAATCAGTGATAAATACAGTATTTTTCCCTGAAAATAGTCATCATCGCGATGTTTTAGATGAAAATTATTGTTTTCACGAAAAACAGGGACGGGGGGCATTTGAGGCTTGAACGCTGTCATACTTTCAATTACCTTATGCTGTCGGTTCCAAGCAGCAGGTGGTATGGTTGTTGTGAGCATGCTGAAAACCACGGAGGAAACATTCTTTTTTCCCATTATCTATCAAACTCATGTAGACGAGTCTGCAGAACATCTGCAGAACAAAAGCGGAGCACAGAACGACAGTGATTTACTCGCGCATGCACGCACGCGTGCGCGCGCGCACACACACACACACACACACACACACACACACACACACACACACACACACACACACACACGCACGCACGCCAGCACACACACACACACACACACACACACACACACACACACACACACACATTAATATAACAATATATATATCTATATATCCCCTTTCAACTGAAAAGAAAAATGTGATCCTCCTGGTCAGGTAGAACAAACAAAGAATAGAACCATCCCTCCCCACCCAAAAAAATAAATAAAATAAATAAATAAATAGATAAATAAATGCATGATTGAACACCACTGTTGTCATCAAAACACTAACAGTTAGTCACCAGAACACCACCAGCAGACCTCTTCCTCCAAGTTCTTGTACAGCCCC
>JADBJO010002592.1:210000-235000 GCA_016801955.1 Conus betulinus | reverse complement strand
TACATAGACGTATACATTTCTAAATTTTGATACACACAAAGGTGCGCTGCATGGTTACACATATATACCAATAAGTACAGCCTAGTAAGATCTGCAGCATCAACTGGCAAGACAGAGTGCTCGACCTACAAGCCCTGACGAAGTGTAGCTTACCCAGCATTGAGTGTATACTCATCAAAAGCCAGCTCCGATGGACAGGACACTTTGTACCGTCCTTTTCTTCTAAGCACAAACCACAGACATTGTTTTATACAGTTCCCAACCACCATGTTTGTCGTTAGGATACGATGAAGAATCTGAAATCAAATAAGTCGGGGTTTTTTGTTTGTTTTGTTTTTTCAGTACTGGTGTGTATCCTAGAGTTGTTTCTTCTAACACATTTTGTCAGAGTTCATTACAGTAGCGTGATTTCCCACAGCCAATAAACCATCTGAGAATCTGTCGTCTGATGACCGATTTTCCCTGCTCATGAAAACAAAGGGTGATGCTGGTGTTCATCTTCACCACAGACACCGAGGATGTCCGCCTGAACCCCGTGCTGTCTGTGTCTCCTCTTTCCCTTTTGTTTGCCTGTAGAGGCAAACCATGTTCCGATAGTAGTGCCTTTGCATGACGTGTTGTGGCCAATTCTTGCTGTGCTGTAGGGGATTCATTGCACTTGTTGTCTGTTAATAGATGGGAGGGGGTGATTTGGAAATGTTGAGCCGGACATGAATTTTTGACGATATAGTGTTACTACTCTCGGTCTTTATCGACTGCTCTATCCCTTGTAGGCTGCCTTCTGTCTGTCACTCTGACGATTGTCCCATTTTTTTTTTTCAAAAAGAAAATCACACCTTTCTCTGTGCAGGTATTCAATTCCTCGAGGTGTTCGTTGGCAAGTTCAGCCGAGTCATGTTCAATGGAGTAATGTCTTTCACAATCCCTCCTCTCGCTATCTTCTAGTTTAAGACAATTCTTGAAGTACTTGTTTCCTGATAGGAATTTACTACTTGTTTTGGTGTGTTATTCAATTTGGTATTGGTCTCGGTCATTCCCCCCCCCCTCCCCCCCCCCCCCTCCCCCCCCTCCGATGCCAACCTTATGTGCAATACTGATGTCACTTGATGAAATGTGAGTTGCATTACGTTTTGCACTACGTCCAGTACTTTTTCTTCACATCCCTGAACAGTTTCCCGTCCCGCTCTCTTTGAGACCAAGGAAGAAACACAATCACGTCTCCAGTACTACACCAGATGGTTTCTTCGCTCCGCCTCTGCTTCGAGTGATTTTTCTACAACCCTCTCACTCCGTGTTGGAGGTTTCAGTTCCATCTTCTTGGTTTCAATCTTCTCTGTCGGGGTATCGTTCTCTTTTCGGACATGAAAGATTTCATTTTCCAACCTTTCAATTTCCTGCGTAATTTCATCAGACAATTTGGCTTCACCTGTTGCAGTCACTTTGTGAATAAGTTCAAGTTAGCTATGTGCTCTGGGGCCGTAAATGTTTCTCCCGACTCTTCCCCGCACTCGTTGATGTCCTGATAATGCTGATAATGCTTCTCTGGTCTCCCTACACAATCAACAATGTTTCATGGTCCGTTCTTGGACAATGCCAGTCTTTGAAAGGACGCAGATCTTGATTCTTTTATGTTTTCATCTACACTTGATTTCTCCAATGATTCTGAATAGTAGCCTCTGATGATTTGGGCATTTTATCACAATTAAAAAAGGAAAAAACAAACAAAACAAAACAAACAAAACAAAAAAGGACAGAAATTATTTTAGAGGATTACTGACACCACTTTCATTACTATATGTCCATAATAACCCAATTTTGCAGCACCATGTCGTTTTTGAGATGGTTACATATAGCACATCGCCTGATGGGGTAACAGTCAACCCGGCAAAAAGAAAGCGGTGTCTGTGGAGCTCCGCTATCATGCGTTCGTCTCCTTCGGTGAACAGGAGTAAACTCCCTTGAAATATCAACGTTTTACTCTCAATTCAAAAAAGAAAAAAAAAAGGAAAGCTTTCATGTTCCATGGAAATATATGACTTCATACACATGTCTTGTTCGTAATAGTAGCTTCATAGCGTTTATTCAAGACAGCATGTGTAATGATATTGCTCAACTGCTCCTAAATCGACTGTACATCCATCCATACACGTACCACAGACACGCATCATTAGTTCATGAATTCTGCTTTGGGCCATGTTCTGTATCTCCACCAAGCTTGCTAGAAATCGGTTCGACATTTTCGTAAACAAACGGACGAGTGTGAAGACTTAGTCTCCTTAACTTGATCGAGGAAACGCTCAGGATTTCTGAATTTCTTCCTTTCTCTCGGACTGACAATCTGTATTTTTAATCGTTCTGCAACTATGCCAAGGGACATAATATTCATTGTAGTGTCGTCCCTGGCGAAGGTCCGATTCACTGTTTTTCATTCTGCCCTTTCCGGGGCGAACTGACGTTACTGGAGCAGTGCCATGTCACACCCTGCCATCTGTTTCAATCCGCCCTTTTTTTGTTCTACGTGACGTGAGAGAAAATCCGGGTTTTTCGTTGTTGTTGTTGTGTTGTTCTTGTTGTTTGTTGTTGTTGTTGTTGTTCTCTTTTTGCGATTCATTTTGATCGAAGCATGAGAAAGGAAAAAAAAAAAAAAAAAAAAGAAAAAGAAACTTCAGTTGCATTGCCCGTGAAAAAAAAAATCGTCGCTGGTTTTTTTATCGATGAATGTGTGTGTGTGTGTGTGTGTGTGTGTGTGTGTGTGTGTGTGTGCAAGCAAGCGCGCGCGCGCGCACCTGCGTCTGACAGCATATAAATAAATTTCCTTTTACAAAAACAAGCTCGTATCGAATTAACTGATTGTTATACCTGAATCAGGGCAACACAATACATTTAATGAAGGCGGGATGTAATGACCCTGGAAAGGGCAAAAAAGATAAAAGGCGAAATCGGGTTGCCCTCCTCTTCCTCGTCTTCCCCAGGGAGCCGCTCTCTTTACAAAGAGCATTGTGGATCGCTTGAGGACGGAGGTCATGAATCTCCACAGAGCACGAGCAATTCCTTCATTCTGTCGCGACAGAACATGCTCAACGATTGTGCATGCGAACCCTGCCAAACATCTTCTACAGTATTCAGTACACTTTTCTTTCCTTTCTGTTCGTGTGCAAAGCATAAGCAGTGAACACGAAGCATGTAAACGAGTACGGATGTGTGGGGGAAATTTATATAATGACGGTGGAGTGGTAGGCAGTCTAGCGTTAGTTCACCTCCAAGGATGTCAGGCTTCTTTTCCGGAGAGGCAGGAATGAAAACCACCCCACGCTCCACCCTCGATCTGTCTATTTGTCCCACTCCCGTCCTTCTTCTCTCTCTCTCTCTCTCTCTCCCCGGTCTCTCTCTCTCTCTCTCTCTCCTCTCTCTCTCTCTCTCTCACACACCTCGCCCCTGTTTCCTTCACCCTCCCCACCTGCCATCAGATCATGGTGGTCTGCGTGCTAGCCTTTTGAGTTAGATGATGAACTGTGGTGCTAACTTCGTTAGGCCCTCATCACAAGGAAAATACTTCAACGTTCATGGCAGCAAAGTAATTCTTCCAGACTCTCCTGCTACCATAATTCACGAAGACAGACAGATTGGTTGGCAACCAGATGAATAGACAGACACACAAACAAGCAAAGAAAAGACCACAATTGGATAGATAGATGGGTGGAGCGACCGACCGACAGATTGAGAAAGAAAGAGGAGACACAGAAAGAAAAAAAAATAGACGGACAGACAAATGGGCAGACACAAAAACAAAAGAAATATACCAGAGAGAGAGAGAGAGAGAGAGAGAGAGAGAGAGAGAGAGAGAGAGAGAGAGAGAGAGAGAGAGAGAGAGAGAGAAAGCATTAACAAGATAAACATGTGGAAGAAGAAAAAAAAAAACCAAAGAGGCAAACTGACAGCACCGGCTTCTCTTGCCATTCACACATTTTGATACCCTAAAAAAACCAAATCCTTTTTAGACTCCACAGCATAATAGCCCGTTGAGCGAGTAAACAGACAGTAAACAAACGCAAAAAAAAAAAAAAAAAAAAAACGGCAAACAAGAGAGAGAGAGAAAAGAAAAAAAAAAAAAGCAGAAGTAGTATGCGTGTAGGTGGGGAGGCGCGGTTGGGGCGGTGAGGGAGAGAGAGATTCAATTCCTTCCTCCTCCAATCTGTCTGCCGAACGTGTAGTCTAACGATCTGTAACTGTGCCAAGGAACACAACTGTGCTCTCCTTCAGGGGATTCTCTCCCCTGCTCAAAGAACATTGTTAGCCGGTTGATGGCTGAAAGCCACAAAGTCCATTCCATCGACCAGCCGCCGTGGGGCAGTGGCGCCGTCGCGAGCTTCCTGGCTGGGGAGCGGGGAAGGGAGTCGTGGGTTTGAGCCCCTCTAGAGTCATTTATTTGCAGGCTCCTGATTAGCTTGTATCTAAAGTCGAGAGTGTAGAGAGAGACACAGGTGGGGAGGCACAGCCGAGTTTATATCAACGTACGTATGGACATTGTCTCTGAGAGAGTGTTGCTCCAATTTCCTGACCAACATTGCAGGTTTCTGGTTCTCTCGTTCTGTATGACATCGGGATATGTTGTAAGGGAAGTGTAGAGTACAAGCCGGTCATGTTGTCTGAGACCAGAATGGAACCCTACAGCATAAAAAGTTATCATCGTAATCCTCACTAACCATCAAAACGACCTGGGGGGGGGGGGGGGGGTAAGAGGACAGAGAGACAGACAGTGAGGGAGATACAGACGAAGGTACACAGAGAGAGAGAGAGAGAGAGAGAGAGAGAGAGAGAGAGAGAGACACAGACAGACAGACAGACAGACAGACAGACAGAGACAAACTCAGAACAAAGACAGAGAGAGAAATACGAGACAGACAGCAGTAAAAGCAGCGAGGGAGTGGGGGGAGACAGAAAACGGAGGAAAACAAACAAAAAAAAACAGGTTAGGAGGGGTAATGGTGATAGGGAACGGAGAGAGAGAGAGAGAGAGAGAGAGAGAGAGAGAGAGAGAGAGAGAGAAGAGAGAAATGGGGGGGGGGGGTAGAGACGCAAAGAGAAAAAGAGAGAGAAGGACAGACAGACAGACAGACAGAGACAGAAGAACATTCAGATAAACAATCCAAACAGAGAGAGAGACAGACAGACAGACAGACAGATAGAATGACAGAGTTAGACATTTGGTCATTATTATTCATTCATTATCAGACATTTGGCTATTTATTATTTATTCATCATATAAAAGGCCATTTTCAACGTATACACTCTCCCTTTTCTATCAGCTCTCTGAACCCCCATAAACAAACAAAAATAACCCTTAAAAAAAAAGAAAAAAAAAAGAAAAAAAAGCGTGATTACGGTATGCGTTGGGGAGACCGTTTGAACTGGACGTTAATGACACCCAACAGAAAGGGGCAGGGGAAACAGGGTTCGTGGCACTCTGAACTTCGGCGCGTTGAGACTCATTTGTCCTGTCAGCTGTTGTTACCGAGTCACATTCACCTTTGGCGACCGCGTTCACTGAAAGTGATATGACAGAAACTTCCTGACCACCTCCACAGAGAGAAAGAGAGCACCCGGGACCTGTCCACCAGCACACACGCGATGATTTATTCCATGCAGCCCATAGGTATCTCTGCATTTGGGGGTATTAGGGGAGGAGCAACTGGAAAGGATGGGGGGTGGGGGGGGGGGGGAAGAGAGAGAGAGAGAGAGATGGGGAGAAAGAAAAGGGACAGATAGAGACAGAGGCAGAGATGGAGAGAGAGAGAGAGAGGGGGGGGGGGGGACAGAGAACACAGAGGGGGGAGAAAGGGGAGAGAGAGGAGAGAGATAGAAAGGTGTGGGGGGGGGGGGTTGGGTTCTCCGTGGATGGATAGCAAGAACCGATTAACTCAGATCCAGAAAACGGAAGATGGAGAAAGGTGAACAACTAAAGCGGAAGGAGATGAGGACGTTACTCTTTGATAAACCCAAAGCCTTTCACACACATCCCTAGCCTCCAGCACACACCCTCTGAAAACATCCATCTCTCTTTTCCACAACCGCTTCATTCCATCTGTAAATGATTCTGGACCTTTTAATTTGTTTGGGAGGTGGGGGGGGGGGGGGGGGGGGGGGGGGGGGAGGGACGGGGGGGGGGGGGGAGTGGGGTAGCGGGAAAGTGCAAATAGGGAGGGAGGGGGGACGCGGTAATTGATTTCCGCGCTCAGTGATCGATCCCAAATGCAGCTGAAAACAGGAAATGTATCATTAAATTCCTGGAGCATGAAAGAGGCATGTCCGGGTCAACCATTTCTCATGGTTCCGTCATGAACTGGGAGTGTGCTGATGGGGGGCGGGGGGGGGGGGGGGGAGGGGGAGGGGGGAGGGCAGGGCTGAAGAGGAAGGGGAGGAAGAGTGGTGCTAGGGTGGAGGGGAGGAATGGGGGGAGGTGAGCGGTGCGTTTCATACCTTATACCCAAGAGTATTCCCTTTGCGTCCAGTTATGGGTAGGAACGTGGCGTCATCAGACTTCAGAATGGCTCACATGGCATAATCATGTGCAGGCTATTTCTTTCTCTGCAGGAAATTCGGGGTCAGGATAAATTATACAGCTTGACAAACGTATTTGCGCTCGCGTTCCTATACGAAAAAACACACACACACACACACACACACACACACACACACACACACACACACACACACACACGCACGCACGCGCACGCGCACATACACACACGCATGCATGCACACACGCACCCACGCACGCACACACATATACACACACAAACACACACTCAGAGTGTGAGAGAAAGAGAGAGAGAGAGAGAGAGAGAGAGGAGAGAGAGAGAGAGACAGAGACAGAGAGAGAGAGAGTGGGACAGAAAGAGAGAGACTCTCTCTCTCTCTCTCTCTCTCTCTCTCTCTCACACACACACACACACACACACACACACACACACATACGCGCGCGCGCGCGCGTACTCACACACACCCACACACACGCATAAACAACAAACAAACAACAAACGTGCGCACACACAGACACACACACACACGCGCGCGCGCGCGCGCATAAACATAAAACACACACACACACACACACACACACACACACACACACACACACACACACACGCACGCAAGCACACGCACACACACACACACACACACACACACACACACACACACACACACACACACCACCACACCACACACACACACACACACACACACACACACACACACACACACACACTTTTGATTGGAGCAGTTTGGGACATTGCTGCGTGTCCAATGTGCGGGGCCCATGCACGCGCATTTACGCTTTTAACATCCATGTACTGCAATAAGCCCTGTCCGCGGGGGCCAATAGGAAAACAAGTTTCCTTTCTTCCGAGTGTTTTCCATATTCCGATTCAAGTCCGCCATTTTCTCTTGAACCACCCCCCACCGACTCCCACCCCTCCGCACTGTGTCTGTTTGCAAATATGCTCTTTTTTTTTTTTTTTTTGCTTTTTTTTTCCTTCTTGTTTGTTGTTGTTGTTGCATCAGATCTTTTTTTCCATATTTCTTTCACATTTTTTTGTACCGTGGAGGCTACAAATTAAGCAAAATAGCTGACGCCCTGGAATGGGCCAATTTTTAGCAGCCTTCGGGACGTAAACATGTAAACATTGCCTTTGCTGTGTGCTTCTTGTTTAGGATGGAGCGTTTTCCCCCAGCTGAGGGACAGCCCTGAAGCGGCCCTGCAAGGTCGTCTGACTGTAACTAGGAAAACATCTCTGGAACTTTCTCCTGTGCTGGAGAACGGGGAGATAGATCAACGCAACTGTTTCACGGTTCTTATATTTTGTTCCCCCTCTTGAAAGGAAACAGAACGGATTAAGCCCTGTAAATGTTTTCTGATTAATACAATTTTTGCCGGCGTGGACAGAAAGTAATAAGATGGTCAGGCTACATCTATGTTTTCCAGCTTTTGTGTTGTGTGTGTGTGTGTGTGTGTGTGTGGTGTGTGGTGTGTGTGTGTGTGTGTGTGTGTGTGTGTGTATGGTGTGTGTGTGTGTGTGTGTGTGTGTGTGTGTGTGTGTGTGTGTGTGTGTGTTTTAAACTTCAATGACAGTGAAAACAGGAAGACCAAGCCATATAAACGTATTTCAGTTTATGTGGTATTTACCACAAAGACAAAAAAGAACAAGATGATACAGCTTTATAAATGTTTTTTCAGTTGTTCTATTTTCTTTTAACACAAGACAGGAAAAAATGAAAAAAAAAAGGAATTCAGCCACTTTCATGTTTTTTCACTTTATATGCATTCTTCACTTCTCTTCATTAAAAGAAAACAGAACAAAACAAAATAAAAATAAAAACAAATGACACGGTAAGCTGTAATTCAGTGTCCTCCAATACAAGTGCTTTTTGTCTGTGAGGCTAAAAAAATTCTCCTCATAAGTCGACCATGAGACTACATGACGCAGGATCACCAAATTGCTTTATTCCTCCACGAGCTGAATCGAGGGAGAAAGAAAAACGAAGGATTAATGACCGTTGACGTGGTTGGGATTCAGACGCGAGGAGAGAGACAGAGAAACGCCATGAAGGGAGGTGGGGAGGTGGAGGCAGAGGAGAGGAGAAGGAGGGGGGGGGGGGGGTCGTTCCCCCTTTTCAACATCCTCCACCATTTTCCATTCTGACCACAATCTGTCTCCCAGATCGAGAACACTGGGCCGTCAGCATGTAAAATGGACAATTTTGTGGAAGCGCAAATGTCAAGGTCGAGGAAGGTCACTCTTATAGAACAGGGTCCATACAGGTCTTAAAAAGTCTGGAACTTTGAAGTCCATTTTCCAAGCCTGGAAGAGCCTGGAAACTGAAGAATCAAGCACAATTGCTTGATATTATGCATGTTTTTTTTTGTTTGTTTGTTTGTTTTTTACAGCATCATTTAGCGTTCATAGTGAAAAAAAAAAAAACGTGATTGCGTACTTTCACTTCTGCCATCAAATTACTTCCGAGTTACTTCCACTACATCAAGGTTTTATCAACATCCGGTCTTTCTGGCCATTTTTCTTGCCATTGCTGCTTGTTTGTGGTTCAAGATGGGAAAGTGTTCCTTCCGTGCGCTTTGGTTTTATAACATCACTTTCAGACATTGTATTATGAACAAAGTCTTGAAAGCGGTATTGAAAATGCAGGTCTTGGCCTGGAAAAAGTCTGGAAAAGTCTGGAATTTTCAGTTGCATTTCCTGTATGAACCCTTCTGAGAGGTTCACCAACCGCGGCAAGCTTTTTAAAATTGCTTTTTAAGGGCTTCCTAAACGGTTTAGAATTAGTGTCAGGGTTAACCTCGGTAAGGTTCAGCAGGTCAGGTTTAAGGTTAGGGTTATCTTTCAGCGGATGCGCAGAAGACGGAAAAACATGTAATGTTTATTGCTTGATCCAACTGGGTTATTGTTCCTTTTCCGTACACCAGTAGGCCAACATCTTTGCTGAAACTCCAAATCTCTCCTCCCTTTGCACCCAGCAAAACTACCAGTATCGATCCCATGATGACAATGATTGGATCTGCCCCCTGTCTTAAAACGATAAAGAGGATTGAGGGGTTCGCTTTTGTTTAACGGTGTCCAGCACAATATAGCTTAAGACAACTGTACATTCCTTCAAAGGTTTGTACATTTCCAAGCCTTTTTTTTTTTATCAAGGTTTTGGCATGTAAAGGTGAACGATTCATGATAAATCAATCCATTTTCTTGTATAAAGCGTTTCAGTTGCGTGAGGTTGCTTTCTCAACAAAATACTACTCTGATTTTATAATTGGTTTCAGAAACTTTGCGTGAAATGATTGTTCAATCCTTTCCTTTCATTAAGAGCAATGGCCCGAACATGAATAAAAACATCTGAATCTGAACCCTCCTCACCCCCCTCGCCTCCCCCCCCCCCCCCCCCCCCCCCCCCCCCCCCCCATTTTCATGCAACCCCCCCCATCACCCACTGTTCTGTGGTTAAACATTTTCGTTTCTTCGTTTTTTTCGGTTTGTTTGTTTTTTTTTTTTTTTCATTCCTCCCAACAGGAGCGGTTTCTGCTTTGAGAAAATTAAAGAATTAGCGTCTTACGGGGCTTTGTTCAGATTTTGATTGTCACGGATTCCTCAGGTAGATGTCCGTTTGATGACGTCCTCCTTGCTATCTATATCTGGTCGTCCGGAAATAACTGTCTACGATCTTTTGTGTCTGACCGTCTGTCCCGCATTGTAACGCACACGCACACGCTACGAACCCAAGCAAGAACAAGCAGCGCGCTCGCGCGCGCAACAGAACACACACACACACCACACCACACACACGCACCTCTCTCTCTCTGCCCCTCCTCTCTCACACTCTCCTCCTCACACGCACGCACACCACACACACATCTCTCTCTCTCTCTCTCTCTCTCTCTCTCTCTCTCCTCTCTCTCTCTCTCCTCACGCACGCACCCACACTCACTCGCCTCCCTCACTCTCTCTCTCTCTCTCTCTCTCTCATCCATCTCTCTCTCCTCTCTCTCTAGCCCCTTCAAAAATAAGAAATTTGAAATAAAACTTCAAAGTAATCTTCCAATAGGTGTTGATAGAATAACTTTTGCAATTATGGTAATGTCATTTTCTTCATCATTCAAAACGTCCCTTGTGTTATCATACTTCAGAAAAAACTCCATATTATTCATTCGGTATCTAGCGAGCAAAATTGGGCATTCTAATAGTAAGTGATGAATTGACAGTTTAAGATTGCAAATACAATTAACTTTTGCGTACTTAGCTTTCCACGAGTTTAGTCGTATTTTGTACAGTAAACTAATTATAGGTCTACTATATGTCAAGACTTTAGATCTAGAAGCAGATGGACAAGTACAAGTGGATTTTTCCAACAGGGAGTACATTTCATCTGTTGATAATGCTAATTTCTCATTTGAAACTGTGTCAGAGTTATTGAAAGCTCCTCGTTTAGCAGCTCTATCAGCAACCTCATTCCAAAAGAGCCCAGAATGAGATGGCACCCAGCAAAAGTCAATACCAATACCTTTTATAGCAATACGATGAATTAAATACTTAATTTCAAAGACAATATCGTTACGACTGTTGCAGCTATTTTGCTTGAGCGTTTGTAAAACTGATTTTGAATCAACACATAGTAAGATGTTGTAAATAGAATATGGCAGATCACAAATGAATTCTAAAGCTTGCATTATTGCGTATAATTCAGATGTAAATATTGAAACACCTTTGCCTAAATAATATGACTTTTCTATTCTGAGCGAAGGGATAACAAAACCTGCACCACTGTCTGACGTTTGTAAGAGGGAGCCATCAGTGAAAATTTTTAGATGATTTGAATATTTTGAATCTAAATGAATGACAATTATATATATTATCCCTTCAGTTGCATACCACAGTGCTATGGCTACATTGAAAGTAATCAGACAACAAACGGAAACAAAACGAAGACAAAAAAAAGAAAAGAAAGATGAACAGAGGTTGCTCGGGACAGTGCAGGCTCCTGTCGATGACTCTTGCTTTTCTTTCTGCTAGGGGAAGTAACAGTTGGTATGGACCGAACGAGTTACTCCCCATCTGTTTTCGATGGATGTGGAAAATATACAATATTAACATTTTTGTCAGTAGATAGTTTTAATGGTCCATAAAATATATTCTTCGTTTACAATAGTCAGCTGCTAAAACCTAAGGCCAGACATAGCAGTTAAAATTTCCTGAAAAAGCACCTGAAATGATGGTTATCTGTGACATGATATGCAAAGTACTTTTTTAAGAAAAGGTGTGGAAAGGTCAATTTACGAAAATTGTCACGATGGTTTCCATGGAAACGAATCCAAAATGGCCAGAAACAATTTTTTTCTTGTTTCAACACATCAGCTCTTTATTTTTATGCACTGACGATAGGAAATTTCAATTAATGTATTTTGTATAATATTTTTCTTAAATTTGATGATTGTTTTTGATGAAATTATGTTTCAATCCCCACAAATGATTTATTTTGCAAAGGTCATGCATTTTCATCTAAAACGACTTGTACGTCAAGAATAGATACACCAAGTTTCAGTGATCTATGTTGTTTAGTTTTTTCAACACCGGCGAAAAACATAAAATGGAGAAACATTATTTTTGACAATGTTGGAGAAATTGGTATCAGTAAGCAAACTTTATTTGCAAGAACAAGAAAAAAAACTTTTACAGATATTAGGAGGGAGGAGGTTCGAACAAAAGTTGAAAAGGACTCTATCAAGTAGGCATTTTAGAATCAAAATCTGTTTTAAAAAAAAAAAAAAAGAAAAAAAAAAAAAAAAAAAAAAAAGAAAATGCCAAAATCGAGAAAAATCACGATTTTGGTCAAAATTGCATTGCCGAGTGTGGCCCGTCTGCTGGCCACTTCACAATGTTCATGTTCACGGGAAAATTTGTGATAATCCTGTCACACAAATCCTATGTTCGATCCGGACCCTCAACACGGACACGCTCCAAAATTTGATGAATTCGCCCTTCGGTCAAATTTCATCTTTCAAACTAGTTTGTTGGGTTTGTTTTTGTTGTTGTTGTTGTTGTTGTTTTTTTTGTTTTTCGAACCCGGTTCGGTACTTTTTGTGTAATCCTCCTGATAGACAAACGAATAAGCGTAACTAAGCACGCGGATGAAAAAAGAGAGAACCTCCTTTTGGCGGAACTCTTTACGCCCATGAGTTTTGTGTTTCTTTGTCTGACAGTCTGTTCCTCGACGACCTGCTACTCTGCCAAGGAACACACACCTATAAACCTAGTGTCCTCCCTTATGGAACCGTCTCCTTTCTCGGAGTATTGTCAGACGCTTGAGGATGGAAGCCATAAATCGGTTACATCTCCAGTTACTCAGTTATTGCCTTCCCTAGTACAATCAGTGCTCTTTGTCCCTTTGTATACTTCTGGTGTAGTGGAAAGTGGTCCAGTGATTAATTCGCCTCCGAGGAAGCCACAGACCCAGCCTCAGCTTCCAGGGGGACAGAAATAAAGCCATCCGCTTCTACTCCCATTTTCTGTTTGCCCGTCCTGCCATCACCCCCCCCCCCCCCCCCCTCTCTCTCTCTCTCTCTCTCTCTCTCTCTCTCTCTCTCTCTCTCTCTCTCTCTCTCTCTCTTTTCCCCCCCTCCCCCTCCCCCCCCTATCTTTCACCACACCTTGCACGATGGTCTGGGCTCTAGTGTTTCATCTAGAAACCACGGTCCTGACTTCATCACTTCATCAGGTTCACGCCGCAAAGTAAACTACTTATGGCATCAAAGCAACCGCTCGTAAATACCGTAAGAACAATTCACGAAGATAGACCGACAGATGGACAGACAGAAAGAGAGAGATAGACAGACAGACAGACAGACAGGCAAACAAGCAAAAAAAAAAAACCACTAGACAGGCAGATATACAGACAAACAGACGGAAGAAGACAGAGGCACACACATGAAAGCAGAACAGGTGGACAAACGGACAAGCAAACAGAAAATGCTGACAGAAGAGAAAGGAAAGACAGAACTAAGAAGAAAGAAAGCATTGATAGGAAATGTGTCGGAAAGAAAGAAAAAGAAAGGAAAGCCAATGAGGAAAGGTCATACGACTGACTTCTCTTATCGTTTAAACAATGTGACCCCCCCATCCCCACCCCCCTCCTCCTCAAGGGAAAAAAAGGATAAAAGGATAAACAATCCCACGTTAGGCTCAAGAACATTGCGGCTTGATGAATGAATAAACTGTAAACAAACGAAAACAAAGAAAAGAGAGAGAGGGACAACAAAAAAAAACCTACAGTCGGCGGGGGAGGGGAGGGGGACGGAGAGGAGGATATTTTTCCCTCCTCTAATTAAATCTTCCATACGAGCACTTCAACGTTCTGTAACTGCGCCAATCAACGCAAGTGAGCTCCCCTTGAGAGAATTCCCTCCCCTTCTCAAAGAGCACTGTGAGCCGCTTGATGGCAGCAAGCCATAAAATCCCTCTCGTCGCAGTGCTGCAGTGGTTAGGGTGGCGAGCTCTCTGGCTGAGGGTCGTGGGTTTGAGCCCATCAGAGGCATTCATTTGTGGAATTTGTCAGCCCACGATTAGCCCCTATCTAAAGTTGCTGGACGTGGTCGCACCCTCAGGAGGGAGACGCTCAGATGAGAAGACACAGACCTCAGTTTGATCTACGTACACACGTGTCTCTAAGAGTGTTTCTCAATTTTTCTGACCAGCACCGCAGGTTTCAGTTTCTCTCGGTCCTATAGTACACATCCTTGCCATGTTGTCTGAGACCAGAATGGAAATCAGTAACGTCATATTTTATCATCGTCATTCTTCTTCGTCGTCATAAAATCGTTTAGATTCTCTGACCCTGCTCTCTTGGTGACCTGACTTTCGGTTCGCTCTCCGCGTCTATTCCAGTGTTCAGCAGTTTGGGGTCAAGGTCGATGGTATGGGCAAGGTCATGGACGTCATGGCGCCCTCAGGTAAGGGGCGCTCAACCGAGCTAGCTCCTGCTGCATATGTCAGATCAGAGCAGGCATCACTGGACACCACTGAAGTGACCTGGCAGCAGTGCAGTGCCTCCGCAGATGGGTTACCCCTTGACGACGTAACATAGACTGCTCTCTGTAGACTGCACGACTAGGGCCGTGACAGGACCAAGCTTGAGTGTGACCCGAGTATGGTCAGCCGGAATGAACGGTATGAGAGTAATACTACTTTGAGTAGAGAGCGGCTGTGTGGAGGGGGATTAGATTAGGGAGCAGGCAATGAAAAATGGGAAGAATAAAAAGAAATAAAAATAAACGCTTCAGTCCCAAACACACCAGTTTCTTCTGTCATAGCAGGCCACTGATGAACGGGAGATTTTGAAATGAGGGTTGGACAGAAAGACACAGACAGACAGACAGACACAAGGATTGAGACAGACCGACCAACCAACAGACAAACAAGAAGGCAATAATGGATAGACAGACAGGTAGACAAAGCAAAGCGCGCGGGCGCGACGTGCGGACATACTAACTGATGGACAAACATGCAGACAGATGACATATACATATATACAGACAGACAGACATGCCTACATATACACACATACGTACATACATACATGCATATACGCATGCATGCATGAATAATCAAAACATGCATGTATGCACATACTCATACATACACATGCATGCATACATACATACATACATGCATACATACATACATACATACATACATGAATGCATGCATGCATGCATGCATGCATACATACATATTTACATACGTACATGCATACTTATATATGTATACACATACGTACACAGGAAGAGAGACAGACACAATGAGAGGAGGGAGGGAAGGAGGGAGAGAAACGGAGGGTGACAGACAGACAGACAGACAGACAGACATTCATTCATACAAACGTACACACACATACACACACGCACATACATATATACATAACATGAAAGGAGTGACGCACAGAGACAGACAGGCAAGATCGTCCGTCAGTGATGACACACGAAGAGAACCCATACCCAGCACTAACTAAAAACCAAACCACCAGACTACCCCTCAGACCGGCCGCCAGCGCTTGGCTGCCAGAAAGCAATAACAGGAGACTGTAACCTACAGAACGCGGGACAGATGCCGGCTAGCAGAAGTACCAGGAACCAATAAACGAACGATCACACCGGGAACTCGGTGATGGCTGACCCAGACAAGACTGGACCCTTCACAAGAAGCGGAAATTCCCGCAAAACATGGACATCAAAAACAGACACAGACGGATGGGACGCCACGAAACGCCACGCAGAAACACGAGGCTTCTATAGAATTGGTCGCTGTCAGGTTAGTCTGTCTGTCTGTCTGTCTGTCTGTCTGTCTCTCTCTCTCTCTCTCTCTCTCTCTCTCTCTCTCTCTCTCTCTCTCTCTCTCTCACACACACACACACACACACACACACACACACACACACACACACACACACACACACACATACCCCCCCCCTCCTCAGATCAGACTGACATGGTCATTTCATGATGCTGGTTTATTACATGGGTCGCTCTTAAACAAGGCTCTGACATGGGTTACTCTTAGCTGTCATTTCTTGGTTCAGATTAGACTGGGGTGGGAGAGGGGGGGGGGGAGGTCTTGCTTTAGATTGATCTTAGTTCTAAAGTGACGTTCGTTTTCTGAATGACGTGTACGCGGACGCTGTAAAAATTCCAAAGTTTCGTCAGTGTCCTGAAATGCAATAACAAGCTTCCACAAGTTTTGATAAATTGTTTCTACGATGTCTTGCGCATTTTGATGGGTTGTGTAGTATGTCAGTTGCATTCAGTTCACGTTTGTATGCCCAGTGGAGCAGGAGAGGCCATATCAGGGCTGACATCTCGTCACTACAAAAAGACGTGGTTTTCGAACTTCCCTGAGTGTTCCGCGCATACTGACTGTCAATAACAGAGCATGGTTCCTGAACGTCCTAGAAAGTTCCACGCATTTTTCATTGGCTATACTACTTTCTAATCTTAGACATTTCTAGATTTTCTCATTGGCTTGCTGTGCCGATTCACTCGAATCACTGGCGTTTGGGATTAAGAGACCAGACAGACAGACAGACATACAGACAAAGATTATCGTTAGAGATGAAGAATATGTCTCTATTTTGGAGTGACAGACAGACAGGCATACTGACAAAGATTATCGTTAGAGATGAAGAACATGTCTCTATTTTGGAGTGACAGACAGACAGGCATACTGACAAAGATTATCGTTAGAGATGAAGAACATGTCTCTATTTTGGAGTGACAGACAGACAGGCATACAGACAAAGATTATCGTTAGAGATGAAGAACATGTCTCTATTTTGGAGTGACAGACAGACAGACAGACAGCATACAGACAAAGATTATCGTTAGAGATGAAGAACATGTCTCTATTTTGGAGTCGATCATATACAGACTGATTTTCGATTTTTCTTCCGAAAGTGAAGACTTTAAACTTGTTACCAGAGTGGCCACGTCCTCTGTCTGGATCCAGCACAACATGACAGTGTAAACCAGCTCTTGGCATTCACTTCAGCCAGCATTCTGCTTCCCCTCAAGTGTCAAAGAATAGGAGGTGGATTCCTCATCCAAACAACGTGATTCGCTCCCCAATGAGGCTTTGACACGGGTCGCACCTGCGTGGGTTCAGACATGGATCGCTTCTACATGGGGTTCAAGCATGGGCCGCTTCTGCACGGGGTTCAGACATGGGCCGCTTCTGCATGGGGTTCAGACATGGGTCGCGTCTACATGGGGTTCAGACACGGGTCGCTTCTACATGGGGTTCAGACACGGGTCGCTTCTACATGGGGTTTCAGACATGGGTCGCTTCTACATGGGGTTCAAGCATGGGCCGCTTCTGCATGGGGTTCAGACATGGGTCGCTTCTACATGGGTTTCAGACATGGGTCGCTTCTACGTGTGGTTCAGACATGGGTCACTTCTACATGGGGTTCAGACATGGGTCGCTTCTGCATGGGTTCAGACATGGGTCGCTTCTACATGGGGTTCAAGCATGAGCCGCTCCTGCGTGGGGTTCAGACATGGGTCGCTTCTACGTGGGGTTCAGACATGGGTCGCTTCTGCATGGGGTTTAGACACGGATCGCTTTTACATGGGTCGTTTGCAGAGAGGGTTCAGACATAAGCCGTTGCGGAAAAGGTTCTTACATGGGTTGTTACCAGAGAGGGGTCTGACATGAGCCATTATCCGAGTAGGTGTTGACATGGGTCCTTCTCAGAGAGGATTGTGACATGGGTCATTCCCAAAGAAAGGTTCTAACATGGGCCGTTCCACAGAGAGGACTCTGGCATGGGTCGTTCTCGGGGAGAACTGCGATGTGGGTGATTATCAGACAGGTTTCTGACATGGGTCGGTACCAGACAGGATCTGACATGGGTCCTTACCAGACAGTTCTCGGACATTGTGGTTTTCCAGAGATGATTCAGGCACCCCACCCCATCCCCCTAGCCCCCATCCATAGAGAGAATTCTGACGTGAACCATTTCCAGAGAAAACGCTCACATGGGCTATTATCAGAGATTGTTCTCCTCATGTGCAGCAGCATCGAAAAAGTTTAACTTATGGGTCGCTTCCCGAGGAGGATTCTGGCGTATGTCTCTCTTCCATGGGAGAGTTCTGACGTGCGACATTCCCCAGAAAGATTTTGCACAAGTCAATTACCGGAGATTTGTCTCATGGGTCATTTTCAGAGAAAGTTAACCGTTTCTCACATGGCTCACTCTGAGAGAGGGTTCTGACATGGGTAGTTCTGAGAGAAGGTCTTCGCGTGGGTCATTCCAGAGAGGGTTCTGATATGGGTCATTCCAGAGAGGGTTCTCACTTGGGTCATTCCCAGAGAGGGTTCTTATATGTGTCATTCCAGACATGGGTCATTTCCCAGAGAGGGTTCTTGTATGTGTCATTCCAGACATGGGTCATTTCCCAGAGAGGGTTCTTGTATGTGACATTCCAGACGACGGACTTTTCCAAGGGGTTACTCTCAGAGAGGGTTCTGAAACCGATCATTCCCTGGCAAGGTTCTAACATAGGTCATTCTCAGGGAGGGTTTCACGTGGTTCATTCACACATAGGGTTCTCTGACCATGGTCATTATCAGAGACGGTCCTTAATGAGATCATTCCCAGGGAGGATTCTCACATGAATCATTCTAAGAGAAAGTTCTCACATGGGTCATTCTCAGAGCCGGTTCTTACATGGGTCATTCTCAAAGAAAATTCTCCCACAGATCATTTACCGCCAGAGGTTTTCATGTGGGTCATTCTGACAGAATATTCTCGCATGGGTTATTCCCAATATTTTGGTATTTTGATAAGGTCCATGACCAGAGAAGGTTTTAGCCATCCTGAGTCATTTCCTCACCATTGTTTCGACGTGGTTCGCTTCCCATGATACAATTCGGATATGGGTCGCACTAACAGGGACTCATTGCAGTTCTGAGATGGGTTGTTCCTAAAAATCGACTTGGACCTGGACAATTCGCAGAGAAGATTGCGACACAAGCCGCTACTAAAAGAGGATTCCGACTGGTTTCATTCCCTCAGACAAAGACAGAGTGAGGGAGAGCGTGCGCGCGCGCGCGCGAGAGAGAGAGAGAGAGAGAGAGAGAGAGAGAGAGAGAGAGAGAGAGAGAGAGAGAGAGAGAGAGAGAGAGAAGAGAGAGAGAGAGAGAGAGAGAGAAGGGGAGGAGGAGAAAGGGAAAGAAAATGAGAGACAGAGACAAAGAGAGACAAGAGGTAGACAATGACAGAGACAGAGTTAGAGAGAGAGAGAGATGGAGAGAGACAGACAGACAAATAGACAGACTGACTGACAGACAAACGGAAACACACAGAGAGACAGAGACAGAAAAAAAAGAGAGAGACAAAGCAGACAGACTGATAGACAGACAGACAGACAGAGACACAGAGAGAGACAGAGAGAGAGAGAGACAGAGACAGAGAGAGAGAGAGAGAGATTCGGTAGTCACAGGTCGTTCGGGCAAGAGTTCCGATGTGGGTCGGTCTCGTGTCAATCACCATCAGAAACGGCCTACCCCCCCCCCCCCCCCCCCCCCACCCCCCCCCCCACCCCCCTCCATTGACGCTTCCGAACAACAGTGCCGTTAGTTCCGACGCCACCGGCACCCAGCGCCGACAACAACATAAAGTTGGTGCAGCGATGACAGTATGCGACAACTGGGAGGATGTAATGAGGGTTGGGCAGTTATGAGGTCCTGCTTGATTCCAATGTTGGAGGCGGGGGAGGCCTGGTGAATTCAGCAGAACCTAATCATTAGCAGGCGTCCCTGGTTTTGTATCGAGCTTGGCCATACACTCACCTTCAACTGCTTTTGCTCCTACGTAAACAAAGGTCTGATGGGCACAGCACAAAATGTATCAGACGTTATGATGCTAGTAACATTTCAATTTGTTAAAAATCAAAGAGGGAGAGAGAGAGGGGGGGGAGGGAGAAAGGACTCCAGAAAGAAGTAAGTAATGGAAGAAAGAGAGAGGGATAGAAAGAAAGACAGACAGAAGGAAGGATAGAAGAAAGAAAAGGGAAAAGAAAGAGAGACAAAAAGGAGGGGGGAAAAGGCAAGATAGATGGAGGGAAGAGATGAAAGATGGATAGACGGAAAGAAAGGGGAAAAAAGAAAGGCAGAAAGAAAGAAGGAAAAAGCGAGTGATAGGAGAAAAGACAGAAAAATGAAGAAGTGGAAAATGAAGGAAATTACGAAAGAAGGAAGAAGAAGAAGAAACACACACACACACACACACACACACACACACACACACATACATACATACATACATATATATACACATTGATTGATTGACACATTGGTAGATAGGGAAAGAAATAAAGGAAAGCATCAAAGAAAGAAAGAAAGAAATAACAGACAGAACAAACAAAAGTACGAGTCAAGAAAGAGTGAGAGAGAAAGAAAAGTTAACGTTTTAATTTAAAACATGATAACAATACAAAGTTGGTCACTCACGGCGTGCCTGTTGAATCGGATCCCTCACAGCCAACGAAAAACGCCAGTCAGCACGTGCAACTCGGTGACGGCGCCTCTGACACCTGACTACACCAGAAAGGAGGCAGCATACCAATGGCGGCTACAGCAGGGCTGATGGATTGAAGCTCTTGCCTTGTTGTGGTCCTGGGGTTAGAACGAGATGCTGGCAAACGATCGGTGGTAGACAGCATATAACAGCAGCTTCCAGACGCTGATCCTCCAAAAGCTTGAAGGTTTACACAAGCACAATGATAGGCATCATCACTCACACACACTCGAGCATGCGCGCACTCACACGCACGCACAAACATTCACTTCACACACACACACACATGCATACAGAGAGAAGGAGGATGGGGTGGAGTAGTTCCGGGCACGCACGCGCAAGACAGACAAATCTCTCTCTCTCTCTCTCTCTCTCAATGTAAACAAAATTGCTTGAACATAATTTCCGCAAAGAAGTCAAAAGTACAAGAAACGTTCGATCTATACCGTCTCTCTCTCTCTTTTATCATCTGAAAATATAGATATTGTACACTCATTTGCTAAGTTTGTGGCGGAAGCTTTTCGATTTAGAGAGAAATATATATATAGAGAGAGAGAATTATAAACAAAGCTTGCTCTTATGTCTCAGATTGTAGAAATAGGGGGGTGGTAAGCCTTCATATCTGCAGTGGTAGATGATTCTGCCTAACTGACAGTATGTGCTTGAGTGGGTGAATGGGGAATAAATAAATGCTTCTCAAAATGAACCTTCAGCAAGCTTATAGTCTCCCAAAAAGGAGACAACTCCAATGTGGAGAAATCTCACTAACATATAACTCCTGGTCAGATACCAGTATTAACTCCTGGTCAGATACCGGTATTAACTCCTGGTTAGATACCGGTATTTCGAAACCAGATTGTTTCTCCTCAATGACCGCGGAAAGTGGTAATTTGACTCTTCTGCCTTTTCGGTTTTAAGAAGAATGCTATACCAGAAAAAGGCTGGTGTGCAATACCATAGTATGTTTGCTGAGTTTTCAAAAAACTAACTAAAGGTGCCACCTAAGAAGCAAAAGAAAATCATGAAAGAGCAAAACAAGCTACATTTTCTTGTGAAAAGTTGAAAATATAAAAAGATAACCTCTTAAGACACAAGTGCTGAGGGCCAGTTCTTGGAATGAATCCGCAAGGGACTAAATTACAATGACACAATAAATTCCAAGGATAAGTACCGAGCACCGTTCCAGCAACTTACAGAGGAGCTAGGTGTTGCAATGAGTGTTGCAATTCAATATTTCTTGCAGTCATTGCAACACCTAGCTCCTCTGTAAGTTGCTGGAACGGTGCTCGGTACTTATCCTTGGAATTTATTGTTTCATTGTATATATATATATATATATATATATATATATATATATATATATATATATATAGCTTGTTTGTAATCACGATTATGCTATAAGTTGGTTATTGTGATAAGAATATTATTTGATGAATGGTCTTTTTCTTCATTTTCTAGTTATTAGTACCGTTCAACTGTTCTCTGTGTGTACATTTTTTTTTTTTTACCTGCATTTCTATTATTGGCAGAGTTTGGCAACACTAAGAGAAAATTACGCATGCACTCCCCTTGGCATAAAGGTTGGTTAACTATTGTCAATAGACCACTGTCACTATCATTCTCATTCTCTCTCTCTCTCTCTCTCTCTCTCTCTCTCTCTCTCTCTCTCTCTCTCTCACACACACACACACACACACACACACACACACACACACACACACACACACACACACACACGCACACACACACACACACATGAAACATTCGATCCTCTGTGTGTGTGTGTGTGTGTGTGTGTGTGTGTGTGTGTGTTGTATGTTTGTGTGTGTGTGTGTGTGTGTGTGTGTGTGTGTGTGTGTGTGTGTGTGTGTGTGTGCGCGCGCGTGCGTGCGTGTGTGTGTGTGTGCGTGTGTGTGTACGTGTGTGCGTACGCACGCAGGCGCGCGTGCCCTACCCCTCCCCCCTTTTTCCCCAACATTTTTTGGGCCTGTGCTAACAGGTCACTAAACCCAATTCCGATTCCAGTCCAGCTTGCCCTGATCTCAAGTTCTGCTGACTTCACCGCATGCAAATCAGCCTTCGGCCGAGTCCGGCACAGAGCAAGGAGGCGAGTGTGACCGGAAATCACTCACAGTTCCCTCCCCTCCCTGGACACAGAAAGGCGTCCACGACTTGATGGCTGGCTGGCGTGCGACACGAGGCTCCATTTCTTGCCACACACACACACACACACACACACACACACACACTCACACACACACACACACACACACACACACACACACACACACACACACACGCACGCACGCACACACACACACACACACACACACACACACACACACACACACACACACACACACACACACACACACACACACACACACACACACACACACACACACACACACACACATGCGCGCTCACATACCCTCTCACACACACTTTCTTACTTACTTACTTACTTACTTACTACTTACTTACTTACTTACTTACTTACTTACCTGACTGACAGACCCAAGTAGGTTTATGACCTCTCACGCGCACGTGCTTGTATACCGACTTTCACATAATTATGTAAATCGCATACTCTCTCTCTCTACTACTACTACTACTACTACTACTACTACTACTACTACTACTACTACTACTGCTGCTGCTGCTGCTGCTGCTACTACTACTACTACTACTACTACTACCACTACCACTACTACTACTACTACCACTACTGCTATTCTTATTCTTTTATTCCAGTCCCACACTTTTTTCTTTGACATAGGCAACCCAGTGCATATTCTGGTTGTTTTGTTTCGTCCATCAGCCTTTTCCCTTGTTTCCATGATTCCTCCACTTCCTGTTAAGACATTACCTAAACCGCTGTTGCATTTTCAATGCAACATTGCGCTCCACACTCATAGTTCTGTTTCTGCTTCATGGTACAGCGGACTGGATACTGATTAGATGAGTAAACTATATTGACTGTAATGTCCAACTTCTGTGAAAACGTCCAGTGGCTTAGCCTCTAAAACGTTGGATTTTTTTTTTTACATTCAAGATTACTTGCGAACAGTGATCTTCAACAGGATTGTTTCAAAGCTGAAACAAATGCGTGTATAACTGGTATAGCTATATGATCGTTTTCAACTTCATGAACTCCTTTAATTCAGTCTTGTCAGTTTCTTTCTTTTCTTTCTATCTCATACGGATTCAAAACCCGTATTCTGCAGTTATGTTACACGTCCCGTTCATGTTGTATGATCATCCACAAATAAACCAGTTTTCATAGTCTGAAGAAGTCTGGCATTGCTATCCTATGTAGATGTTTACACATTCTTCAGTGTGAAAGCAAAACAGACCAACCACAGTGTCTGTGATTTTAAGAACTTGTCTACTATGTCAATTTCTTTCAAATGAGTTGCTCGCACACAGGGAGTCCACAGACCTTCAAAAGACTGTTTAAATCAACGTCTGTCTACTTATAAAATCCCAGATTTGACAGTGACTATACGTCGATTTTTGTTTTTCAGAATAAGGCTTTATGCCTCTGAAGTGTTTTCATATAATTCTGTACTGCTGTCAGGTATAATGGATTGACTTTGGGACATTTTTGTCGCTGATGTTCGTGTCCCTTTATTTCTATCTTTACAAACCCACCGTCTGGGTTTTCTGAACATATACAGCTACATACGATGACGATGGATCAGACTGTTGTCACCCTCTATTTCACATGGAAAGCTTGGAATATCTTTTACTATCCACAATGTGACAACTCGGGACTAATATATCAGCATCTGCTAAAACACTTTCCGGGCTCGATTCGTTTTCTTCGAATTTGATATTTTTTTATTTAAAACAGAGGGACACATACTGTGCTCTGTGTCTGTCTGTCTCTCTCTCTCTCTCTCTCTCTCTCTCTCTCTCTCTCTCTCTCTCTCTCTCTGTGTGTATGTGTGTGTGTGTGTGTGTGTGTGTGTGTGTGTGTGTGTGTGTGTGTGTGTGTGTGTGTGTGTGTGTGTGTGTGTGTGTGAGGGGACGGCGCGCGCGTCGAGAAAGAGAGAAAATGGATGACTTGAAGACAGAGCGGAAGAGAATGGACAGCAGCGGTGGCTTCAGAAAAGGTTGCTGGGGTTCTGGACCTCATTCTCTCTTCCCCCCCCCCCCCCCCCCCCAACCCCCCCCAGAAAGGAAGTAGTGATAATAACAACACAGTGGGGACTTGAACAGGGCAGATCTCAGTCTATGAACAGGCTCCCTGCGCTTTGCAATAGACATGTAAAAGTTGACATTGAAAATGAGATTAATGGTACATTACAGACACAACGTATGTATATATACGTGTGTGTGTGTGTGTGTGTGTGTGTGTGTGTGT
>JADBJO010002592.1:195000-200000 GCA_016801955.1 Conus betulinus | reverse complement strand
CTACTCTAAACTCTCACAGACACCAAGTACTTCAAGAGCTATACTCGAAGCCCTCACCGACACCAAGTACTACAAGAACTATACTCTAAACTCTCGCCGACACCAAGTACTACAAGAACTCTACTCTAAGCTCTCACCAACACCAAGTACTACAAGAACTCTACTCTAAACTCTCACAGACACCAAGTACTTCAAGAACTATACTCTAAGCCCTCGCCGACACCAAGTACTACAAGAACTATACTCTAAACTCTCGCCGACACCAAGTACTACAAGAACTATACTCTAAGCTCTCGCCGACACCAAGTACTACAAGAACTATACTCTAAGCTCTCGCCGACACCAAGTACTACAAGAACTATACTCTAAGCCCTCGCCGACATCAAGTACTGCAAGAACTATAAGCTCTCGCGGACACAAAGTACTACAAGAACTATACTCTACGCTCTCGCCGACACCAAGTACTACAAGAACTATACTCTACGCTCTCGCCGACACCAAGTACTGCAAGAACTATACTCTACGCTCTCATCGACATCAAGTACTACAAGAACTATACTCTAAGCTCTCGCCGACATCAAGTACTGCAAGAACTATATACTCTAAGCTCTCACCTACACTAAAGAGCCATAAGAAAAAAAATATATAGTAATCTCTCCCCGAATTTAAAGTAGCACAAGAAGTGTTGCTACAGACAGAAGAAAGGCCGAGGCATCCAGGCAAACTAAAGTGTAACACCAGAAGACAAGTTTTCACCTCCCTAAAAGTATGCTGTGTTTCTGACCCACTCCGCCAGGTTCACTGGGCAGCAAAAACTGCTTGCCACCGCTCATGACACTTTTAGGATTGACAGCCTCAGTGAGGACGGTCTGCTCTGTGCAGCGTGGTGTGCACGTGCAACGCAGCCTGCCGCCCCACAGGTCCTGAAAGTACTGAACGACAAGGCTGATAATGACCCCCACAGGTCAGTGACAAAGCAGCGCAATGACCTTACATTGTCAGATTATGATGACACAAACAACACGCAGCCAGTGACACGGAGAACGAACATTTGGGTTTTCAAAAAACAAAACAAAACAAAACAAAACAATACAAAACAAAACAAACAAAAACAAACAAAACAAACGAAAACGATATAAGCTGTGATGAATTTTTTCAAGTTCAACGGCAGACGGGTAGACATCAAATTAGGACCGGTGTGGAGAGGGGTGTGGATGACACGGTAAGCGTGGTGGCATGTCGAATGGCATGTAATTCTGTTGCGAGAGGACGTCGAGTGCACGCGGCGAACTACACCATAGTTTCAGGAGAGAAAGAAGACCACACTCTACAATTAGGATTGTGCACATAAACACTGTATAATCCATGTAAATGTTTTGAGGCCTACCATAAATTTGAGCCAGCATTTAATGTTAAACTGATAACTGATCAAAAGGACAACTCCCCACCAATTAGTTCTCTTGCGGGGATTTTCACCAATGGAATGACAATCTTTAAATGCATGGCCTTCACCTCACTGGACACACATTTCAGGCCTTTGCTCTCACCCCTGACCCTATCTTTGCGCCATCTGGAAGCGCCCATACAGTCCCATTCCTTTGATTTAAATCTGTCTGCTTGGAACCACCTGGCTTGTACCTAGACAGCCATATGAAAGAAAATGAGGAGACTTTGCGACTTTCAGCCACAATAAAAAAATTCTCAAAACAATTTAATTGCGCTGTTAGATACATGCGGAGTGCTTTCACACAATGAAACATTCGCATTCGTATTTGCTCTCTCTCTCTCTCTCTCTCTCTCTCTCTCTCTCTCTCTCTCTCTCTACTTTATCAATTGTGCCCCTGGGGTAAGACAAGGTGATATCTGTAGCCCTGCATTGTTTTCTATGTTTATTAATGAGCTTGCCATTGACGTTATCAAACATGGCCTTCATGGTGGTGGACGATTTCCAGATGGTGTGTCAGAATTATTTATCCTACTATTAGCAGATGACATCGTTTTGGTGTCAGAAACGACAGTTGGCTTACAACGTCCGCTAAATAATCTGAGCAGGGCTGCCTCTTCATTAGAGTTGAAAGTGAACAGGAATAAAAGCAACAACGTGGTATTTCAAAAGGGAGGTTATTTGTCGGCGAGGGAAAGACAGCCCAAACACCTGCGTGACATCTGAAGAAACAGCTCTCAACTTGTGGGAGACCAATGGCAATGACAACAGCAGCTGGAATGAAACAGTACAACTCTATGTTCTTTATTTGCGCGCGCGCGCGCGCGCGTGTGTGTATGTGTGTGTGTGTGTGTGTGTGTGTGTGTTTTTTTTGAGCGTAATATAGTAGATGGACAACATTTTTTTTTCCTACTCGTCCATGTTTTGTTTCAGTGTTAAGGTTTGTTGAGTATTTCTTAAAACTAGGGACTTCTCAAAAGGTAAAATATACATTTTGTTCATGTTTTCCCCCACTACTGATTTGTTTCAATTTGTAGATAGACAGACAGACAAACAGACAAACAGTGAGATGGACAGATAGATAGATAGATAGATAGATAGATAGATAGATAGATAGATAGATAGATAACATACATGGATAAATATAAAGATATATAGATATGTGTTTCTGTCTATGTGTCTGTGTGCTCGTAAGTTCGGATGTGTGCATGCATGCTTGCGTGTGTGTTTTTGGAGAGAGAGAGAGAGAGAGAGAGAGAGAGAGAGAGAGAGAGAGAGAGTCAAACAACTTCGCTGAAAAGCCAATGTTAGAAAATTAATACTCGGGCAACGGAGACGAAGCGAAGTTCGCATGAACTGCACGATTGACTGACCAGTCGATGTGATCACTGCGCACGTTTAATCCGCCTTGCTTCACACCCACCCAGACACACGTGTGCGCGCTTCTCGTGCCTGAGTGACGCGCAGTGAAACAAAGGTGTGCTTGTCCCGTCACCCCCCCCCCCCCCCCACCCCCCCACCCCCCAAGGTTTTCCCACCCACGGCGATTTAACCAATCAGAATGATCCAACACACACACACACACACACATACACACACTCACACACACACACACACACACACACAAAATCAATTGGAGAGAATTGAAAGCGATTTAAGTATGTCCGTGAGGTCAGCTTTATAGAGCAACGTCAGAATCAAAGCTGAGTCTGCGAAGTAAAAGGGTTCAAGTTCTGAAGACATCGCCCCTTCTCTCCTCCGCCCCCTCTCCCCCCCCCCCCCCCCCCCCCCCCCCCCCCCCCCCCCCCCCCCCCCCCCCCGACACACACCACACACACACACACACACACACACACACACCACCACCACCACTACCACCCCTTTCCACCCAGACACACTGCAGATGTTAGATGTTCACACACCCCCCCCCCCCCCCCCCCCCCCCCAACTGGGTTTATCGAATTCTTCAAAATACACGTTTAGAACGTTATATTTTATGGGGGAAACAATGCCAAGTTTAAATACGTCATTTTAACACATTCAGTTTCTTCATTTGGGCGAACCTGAAATGTTCTACGGCCGTTTGACGTTTTGTCTACCTTTTTTCGACATTGATAACCCAAATGGAAATCTACTACTTTTCTACTATGTTTTTTTTTTTTTTTTTTTCAAAGCTTCAACCAATTTTACAGGTCTACATAAGCCTCCTTCAAAAGTATTTGCGATAACAAAAAAATGCTGCGATCAATGGGAGAAAGTAGATGTGCTTACGAAAAAAAAAAAAACTCGCTTCTTGGTTTTTGTTTGTTTGTTTTTTGTCTACTGTGTACAGCTATTTTTATAGATTAGAACACACACACACACACACACACACACACACACACACACACGAAAAAGATTCGTCAACTGACTCACCTGCTTTCCGGACAACGGACGATCAGTCAGAACAAAAAAAAAAAAGGGGACAGTGTGTCGTCCTTCGAAAGAAGCGTACTCTGGCGTCAAAACCGATCGAGTTACCTCCCTCAAAGCTGATTAAAGCGCTCCTTTGCGTGACAATGTTTCAGTCACAGCCTGTGTCACGTTGCTGTTGAAATTTTATCATAAGTACCCGCAAAGGTCACAATAAACTCTGCTTTCAAGTTACTATAAACTCTACCCGATTGTAAGTTTTTCACTAAGTAGCTGACGTGCTTGTTGTAACTGCACTGGTGATATAAATGACATGGAGGCCTATTGATTGCTGCTTTTGTATTGTGATCATAACTGCTGTAAACTTTTTTTTAATCTTTTATCATTACTATGATCAGGAACAAGAATGAGAACAGCATTATCGTGTGTTAATTACCGTTGCTATTGTCACTGCGCTCTCTCTCTCTCTCTCTCTCTCTCTCTCTCTCTCTCTCTCTCTCTCTCTCTCTCTCTCTCTCTCTCTCTCTCTCTCTCTACTTTAAACCGCCCAATTTTGAATGAGGTATTGTTAGCGATAAAAAAAAAAAGCTGCTGATGAACAGAAAATCAGCAGAGCGGATTCGATCCGCGGATGGAATTATTGGCGATCATCCATTCTCTCTCTCTCTCTCTCTCTCTCTCTCTCCTCTCTCTCTCTCTCTCTCTCTCTCTCTCTCTCTCTCTCTGTGTATGTGTGTTATATGTATTATGATGCATGTTGTATTTTGTGCCGGTATATTGTGTAAGCCATGGCAAGTATGACCTAAAAATGGCTTTTTCAGGTCAATAATTCAACCGTTCGTTGAATATACTCTCTCTCTCTCTCCTCTCTTTTGTTTTTTTTTTGTGTGTGTGTTGTTTTTTTTTTGTTTTTTTTTTTGAAGGTATGTTCTGAAGGGTGCAGTTAATAAGGTTTGTTTTGCTTTATATATATATATATATATATATATATATATATATATATATATATATAAATGACTTGTGATTTTATTCAACAACGCGGTGACAGCCCTGATATAGCCCCTTGCGGTCGGCGGTGCTACAAGCAACTGTGTGTGTGTGTGTGTGTGTGCACGCGGGCACGCGCGCGCGCGCGCGCGCGCGC
>JADBJO010002592.1:187500-190000 GCA_016801955.1 Conus betulinus | reverse complement strand
ACAGTGATAGTATTGTGCATTTTAAGACATGGTGTCATTACAGTGATAATATTGTGCATTTTAAGACATGGTGTCATTACAGTGATAATATTGTGCATTTTAAGACATTGTGACACTACAGTGATAGCATTGTGCATTTTAAGACATTTGAGACACTACAATGGTATGGTTGTACTTTTTGTTTTGCTTTCTTCCTTCTTCTACACCCATCCCTCCCTTCCCCCGTTTCAGCCTCTTTCTCTCTCTTATTCCTTGTCTGGAACTCTCATTCTCGTCTCAGATCATTGTGAAAGGAGCAAACGAACACAAAGTGAAGCACCTCGGATTCACTACACTGACTCTTCACGGATATATTTCCTTTCTCATACCAGCTTTCGGTTTCATATGTAATTTCTTTTTTCCTCTGCTGTTCATGACCAATCCAATATGGACATGTCGAACAGTGGCTGTTTAATGGTAATGAGAAATCGATTCTTGTGCCCTATCGGCTGATATAAACACAGGTACAGAAACCCTGTGCTAAAAACGATTTCTTTGTTATCTTCGCATTGCTCAACATCTCTTCTCTCCCTCTCTCTCTACCAAGGAGATGATATTCTTTGACATTATCTATGTCATTTGTTCAGAGATGAAATAAAACCAGCACTGTACTGATCTCGTCGCACTGTTCGTTTAGACAGGATCATGATCAAACTCGACATAGTCCCGTGGATATCGGATCTTTTATGACACGTTCAGATATGGTTTGTAAGCCAGGAGGTATATGTACTTTCAGAGAAGAAGATGAAGTAAAAGCACCAACAGTACTAGTAGTAGTACAACAACAAGGGCCACGATAATCAATAATAACTACAGTCAGAAAAGGACAACAACAACAGCAACAACAATAGTCAAACGTACTCATTTACAGAGCATCGCGTACCCCTACCAACAGCACTGGTGGAAGTACAACAACAAAAGGGCCACAATAATCAATGATAACCACAATAACAACAGGATAACAACGACAGCAATGATCAAACTTACTACTCATTCACAGAACATCACGTACCCTACTCCATCACGCATCCACTGGTTCCATCCATCTCCTGCAAGGAAGAACTATGGCGGCGATGGCTTTGATCATCACGGAAATGTGCTTCTGCCTCATGAATGTACGACTGGGCAGAGTGAGGCACTGCAGGTGAGCCAACGCATGGAAAGGTAATCTGATATATAAAGTGTCTGTCTGTGTCTGTCTGTCTGCCTGTCTTGTCTCTTTCTCTCTGTCTGTCTGTCCACAGGTTTCTTCCGATCTCAAAATTTGCAATGGTGACTTATTAGCGTACTAGGTGCTCCAAGACTGAACGACTTTGGTCTCGGAAAAATCATACTAGTCGTATTGTAATGCGACCATGTAGCGAAACGAAGCGATGTTGGCTTTCGAAGCGGGTCAAAACACGCCTAAGCTACCGGCGCTTACATAGGTTAAAAATACCACATTTATTGTCAGGCAGATTTTTTTTTTCTCTCCAGCTCTCCACCCTCTCCCTTCTAGAATTTTGATGCAGGTCTAAGGCAAAAGAGGGGAGGTGAGGGGGGGGGGGGGCATAAGGACAGTGAAAGGGGGGGGGGGGGGGGGGAGGTGGACGGGGGAAGGGAAGAAGAGGACACGGAACAGTAGAAGGGGACGGAGGGAAGGAAAGAGGAGGTGAGGCGGAGGACTGGAGGTATGGAGGGAAAGGGAAGGGATGGAGTGGGGGGGAATGAGACGAGGAGAGGAAGGAGCGAGAAGGAGAAAGGAGGAAGGGGAGGGGGAGGGACACGACGGAAGAGGAGTAGAGTGGAGGTAAGGTAAGGGGGGGGGGGGGCACAGCTAGTATAAGACAAGGCAATTTACCGTGTGGAAGGTTGAAGTAAAAACCAGGCAATTTTTGGCGGGTAGGTAGGAGATGGTGAACGAAAAGCAAGACAAACTAGGACAAGAGAAAGTAAACAATATAAAGATAAAGCAAATGCAGGATAAGGTATGATACAATACAGTAAAAAGGCAGCTCAAAGTAACACAGTGTAGGAGAGCACAGAAGGCGAGTCAAGGTCATGAAAGACGAGGACATACATAAGGCTGAAGGAAGGCAAGGTCACATCAAGTTATGGCAAGGCGACAGAGGTTCAGGTCATGGTAGGGAAAGGTTAAGTGAAATTTTGACAAGATAAGGCACAGTAGGTTAAGAAAGGGAAGCTAGGGTTAAGTTAAGTTAATGTTGCTTATAGCCCAGCCGACCGCAAAGGGCCATATCCGGGCTGTCACTGCGTTGAAGTCAACTCACAAGTCATTGGAAAAAAAAAAAAAAGAAAAAGGAACATTATTCACACAACCCTTTAAAAAAACATCTTCTAAAAATACACCGGAAATTTTGTTGTAAACCTTTTCTCAACTCAGATGGAAGCTTTTATGCAGACAGACCCATGTGGTCTGGAACCGCTGGGATGTCTTTCAGCTCCAGGAACGTTGCAAGAA
>JADBJO010002592.1:167500-170000 GCA_016801955.1 Conus betulinus | reverse complement strand
TGTGTGTGTGTGTGTATGTGTGTCTGAATGTCTGTCTGTGTCTGTCTGCGCTCGCGACGGGCGCATACCTGTGTGTGTGTGTGTGTGTCTGTCTGTCTGACTGTCTGTGTCTGTCTGCGTTTCCGACGGGCGCATACCTGTGTGTGTGTGTGTGTGTGTGTGTGTGTGTGTGTGTGTGTGTGTGTGTGTGTGTCTGAATGTCTGTCTGTGTCTGTGTGTCTGTCTGCGCTCGCGACGGGCGCATACCTGTGTGTGTGTGTGTGTGTGTGTGTGTTGTTGTTGTTGTTGTTCTTCGTTTAACGTCTTCCCACATAAAGTGATTTCAGACGGTTTGTAGTGATAGAGTGTATGATGAAAGTAGTATTAGTGCGTGCAATCATATGTGAGTGTATGTATGAGTGTGTGTGTGTGTGTGTGTGTGTGTGTATGTATGTGTGTGTGTGTGTGTGTGTGTGTGTGTGTGTGTGTGTGTGTGTGTGTGTGTTAACAGGTAAGTTTATGATATGATTTTTAGAGTGCTACAGTTTTTAAAGAAATACAGTAATTTTTCACCATGTCCAAATGTAACTAGTTTTCAGTTCTTCAATAGTGTCTCTGCACTAGAGGTGTATCTGATGAAGTTGGAAGCAGTCCTTTGGTGTCTTCATCACAGCACATTTCCGGTGTTCACGTCATAAGTGTATATAATACAATCTTACGTTGTATCTTATTTGTAAGCGGCGTCATATCAATAATTGAATTTAATTAAGATGAGCATGTGTTTGCTCAAATATGTCGGTTAAAAAAAAAAAAAAAAAAAAAAAAAAAAAAAAATCTCTGATAAAAGTTAAGTTATAATTCAAAGGAATATTCCAACTGGGCTTTGTAATAAATGTTTACAAATTGAACACATGAAAAAATAGTTATTCAACATGTAAGGCAAGTTCAGTGAAGTCGATCCATCAGATAAAATTTCAGCACCTTTCCCTTTGCACTACTTTTTTTGTTCTTGCACAGTCCAGTAACAGATGACTTACACTGAGAGGTTCCCCACACATACATGAGACATTTTTGCAATATTTAGTTCGAGGTGATTTAATCGCATGCGATGAATTAAGCTTTCTACGTCTCTGGAAATTGGAGTTTGGATTTTTCTAAATTGTGTTTTCGGGTTAATATCAGGGCTTGGTTTAACACACTTTTTATAATATATAGACAATCTGTGCTTTTCAATAAATATTTAAATCTGTCGTTTGATGCTTTATTTATCAGTGCATAACATTCTGACAAATCCAAATCTATATTGCATGAAGTTGTGCCTTCAGTATTGCGAGCTGCTCTTCGAGCAGCTTGGTCAACTCTCTCATTGGATGAAAATGCCGCAGTGAGAGGGCACCCAGCAAAAAGTAATATTGACTCTCTTCATTGATAGAAGGTGCGTTACGTAATTTATTTTCCATTATTATCTCATTACGAATCTTTGAATTTGGAGCTTGTAAAGCAGAAAGCGCTGATCTAGAATCACTACAAAGCAGAAGTTGACAATTTTTAGTGGAAAGAAATTTTGAATATACTTTAGAGACATTAGAATGGCTACTAGCTCTGCGGTAAAAATCGACAAAGTTTTCCCAAGATGATACAATTTCTCCACTTTTAAGGTTGGTATGATAAAAGCTGCGCCAGTGTTACGATCATCTAGTACTGAACCATCCGTAAAAACTTTCAAGTGATCTTTATACACCTTTTCCAAATGGCAATTTACATCGCTTTTAAGAAGGTTTGGAGAATCGTTTTTTTTCTTAATGCAGTGTAATTTGTATCAAATTTAGATTTGATTTGTTCCCATTTGGGAATGGGTGCATATAGGGGACTCGAGGCGATTTTAGTTTGATTTATATTTGATTCTTTCAATAGAGTAGTAGTATATGTCTGAATGGATAAAGTTGATTTTATGCTTCTAGCTCTTTTTGCAAAATCTGTTTCTGAGTTTAAGGATACTTCTTTAGCACAAAAAGTGTTTTGTGAAGAGTTCTTTAAAACAAATTTAGATGCAGACGCTTTTCGAAAACTCATTGAGGGGCAAAACTCCGATTTCATGGTATGTTCCCATGTTACATGTATGTATAGGAACTCCAAGTGCCAGTTTATACGATTTGCAGTCTAAACTTTTGTAATTTATTGAGTAAGTGTTGTGGGGCGCTAAAGAATACCTCTGGGGCATAAATTAATCTAGACCGCACAAGCGCAGAAGAAGACAGTGATGTTAAGGTATCTTTGTCTTGTCCCCACTTTTGTTTGCTTATGATTTTTAAAAAGTTAAAACTTTTCCTCGCTTTATTCAAAATGTATTCAATATGTAGATTCCATGAAAGCTTTGAAGTTAGATAAACGCCTAGAAATTTTACAGAACTAGCGTATTGTAGTACTGACCCGTTCAGAGTAAATTGAGGAAGTTTCTCAGGGTCATATCCAGAGTTAAAAAGCATTAAATTCGTTTTTTCTGCTGAAAGTGAAAGTCCGT
>JADBJO010002592.1:137500-162500 GCA_016801955.1 Conus betulinus | reverse complement strand
CATACGACACATTAATCCGTAATTGCCATGGGAGAGGTCCTCACCTATTACCATTTAGAGACCATGTGTCCTAATATTAAGTGTATTATGAAAGTATGATCTGGTTTAAGCGGGCAAAAGAAAACAGGGTGTGAACTGGTCTGGTGCATCCACAACGTAGCTATGCATGTGTCATGCATTAAACTTCTTGTCAGCTGTGTCTTTTGATTTATTTGATTTAAAGTCTACGCACAGTATGTCATCTTACCTGTTTGGGGGGCCCTTTGGGGTTGGTCTGCACTGAAGCGAGTATCCTAATTATGCTCTGAGGTGTAGACCACTGAGCCATGGTTATTATTGCACCAGGGAAGGAAGGGTCATTAGACTACGACTTTACTATACTGGCGAGAGAGAGAGAGAGAGAGAGAGAGAGAGAGAGAGAGAGAGAGAGAGAGAGAGAGAGAGAGAGATTCAGTCAGACAGACTGAAAGAGACAGAAGTACAGAAAGAGACAGAAGTAGAGACAGAGATAGGAGGTTAAGGAGAGAGACACAAATGTAGAGACAGACAGACAGACGGGGTAAACGAAGCGATGTTCAAGCAGAGAGAGAGAGAGAGAGACAGACAGACAGACAGACAGAGAGACAGAGAGAGAGACAGAGAGACACAGAGAGAGAGAGAGAGCAGCGCGGGGTGGGGGGAAGGCAGGGAGAGATAACACACAGACAGAAAACACAGAAGTCAGCGAGTGGACCAACCAACACACACACACACACACACACACACACACACACACGAAAGCTTCCTTCTGTCTGCTTCATGGGAGAGCGGGGGTGAGCTGGGCTAGACAGGTCAGTCTGGTCAGGCTAGGCAAAAGATGCAGCTGGAACTAGGCGAGTATTGTACGTCGCTCGCTGAAGCTGCGCTGCACGTGTTGAAGGCATGTCTTATCTTCCTGTGGGTCGGATTGGCTGTGTCTGCCAAGGCTGGCAGGCTGGGCGCCACGCTTTACAACTATGGAGTATGTGGAGGACACAAATTTCAGTCAGTCATGGGAAGCAGACAGGTGGATAACTGAATAGAATGCCTGTGGACCACAGTGCAGACTTCCAGGGAGGTGCAGGATTGCTCCAATTCTCTGGATCCCACCCGCACCTTCGGACTTTTTTTTTTTATAATGATGATGACAATAACTATGACTATAATACAGCGTATACCTGTACAGTTCCTACATTCTAGTAGAGGGCCCTAAGGGCTTTACAAAACGTATCGGTATACATGTACACATACCTATCCCACATTTTGAAACTGTAAGACTAAGACGAATTTGTGTTTTACATTTGTTACCGCCCCCCACCCCCTACCCCCCCCACCCCCGCCCGTCCCTTACCCTCCCATTTCCTCCTTCATCACAACCATCGCCTCAGAAACTATATCCCTCAATCACACGCACGCACCCACATACATATGCATGCACACACACACACACACACACACACACACACACACACACACACACACGCACGCACGCGCGCTTTGAAACGCGACACAGTGCGCTAACACAAAAACAAACCAGAAGAGAAACATTTCATGGTTTATTTTGATCAAGATTGACCTATACACGAATTTAGGTAAACAAAATGATTCATGGCAACCAGTTTTCACCGTTCTTGATTTTATTCATGTATATGTGCAAAGGAACAGTTCCTGTCGTTTATCACACACTTTGATATGTTCATTTATTTCTGCATAAAATGAAGTAAACAAACACACTAAATCAATGTACGTCGATAGAAAAGTTGATAAAGAGGAAACTAGCCACACTGATAAACATGTAAACACAAGAACAGGCAGGCATACGGCCAAAAAGAAAGGCAGATTTACACAGACAAGTAGATACGCATAATAAACGGGCAGATAGATACGAAGATAGATAGATAGCCAGCCAGCCAGCCAGTCAGACAGATAGATAGATTGACAAACAAATAGATAGACAGATAGGCAGACAGACGACGGAGAGATAGATAGACAGACAGACAGATAGAAGTGCAGAGATCTATACACATATTGATAGATTAGAGAGAGAGACAGAAAGAGAGAGAGACATACAAGTACTTGCTCATTAACATGGATGAAAGAATACATGAAGAGCAAACAAGATCTTGAACAGCGCAAGAGATGTTAATTTAAAAAGCTAATTGAGATAACAACTACACAACAAAGCAAATGTACAATCATTTCAGATCAAATCAGTTATCAATGGGGAATTTGATCATGAACAACTGGTCACAAAATGAGGGAATATGTGGATGATGAAATAGGTCTGTTGCCACCACACGAATCACACACACACACACACACACGCGCGCGTGCGCGCGCGCGCGCGCAGAAAGAGAAAAGAGAGAGAGAAAGAGAGAGGAGGGAAAGAGAGAGAGAGAGTTGACGGTTGGTGTTGGTGCTTTATCGTCGATCGTTAGATGTACAGTGAACAAAGTTGTCTTAATTGACAACTACTAGCGTAGTTTCTCCCTGATGACCAATGTTGAGTATGGGGTGTAGACAGACTGACGGAGCATCGAATTTGTGGTCACGTCAGACACTAAGCGTTCGATTCCTCGGTTGCCCAACGAAAAAGTTTGCTGCCAATCCGAAAGTGGCGTCGTTGTTGGTGGTGTAAATTCAGTGTTAGATTGGTAAAGTGTTGTGGGTGTCCCCCTTCCGCATCTCTCAAATTTGTTATCAGTTGTTGTCGACGACAAACCTGAGTTACCCTGAACAACAGCAACATAACAACGTGGGCTGAACCAGTGATAAAAACGCAGAGGAAACCTTGCATGTGTATTGGGGGTGACGAGTGCATGGGAGATCCAGTGCAGCGACATTCACTGTCTTGTATAGAAGATGTAGCACAGTTGTCCATTATCAGAAGTTACAGAGAGCAACAGGAAACAGAGAAAGAAAGAAGGAAGGAAGGCTGAGGGTAGTTTGGATGGTCGAGCTGATTGATCGCAGATTGCTATGTATCAAACTCACTGGAAACTGACGCCTACTTGGACTAGAATCAGAGGCAGAAGGTGGATGAAAGGGTGGGATGTCGGCTGGGTGGGATGGAAGGGAGACAATGATAAGGTAATGCTGCTTACAGGCCAGCCGACCGCAAAGGGCCATATCAGGGCTATCGCCGCGTTGAACAAGGGAGGCGATGAAAATGTATAATAATATACAAGCCACAGTGGAGGTCATGGCCTTGGGCAATGTGTTTACAATTGGTATGTTGTAATTAGGTTATCACGAAATCGAAAAATGGGAGGGAAGGTTGAAGGTGTGTGAAGAGAGGGAGTGAAAAAGGGGTTATACTGCTTCACCTGTGCCAGATCATTGCACGGACGCTGCTTCTGCTATGACGTATCTCAATTCACCGAGAAAGCAATCTCTCACTGTAACCGAAGTGTGTAAATCCTGCTTCCCCCCACGCGTTATTCTCACGACCCTATACAGACTGCAGTCTGGGAATACCTAGTCCTTCAGAGCCTCAGTCTGATATGAGGATGACATCACGTCATCAGTCCTGTTGTTTCCCTCTGGAACTGACCATCAGCTTCAGTGGGTGAGGCTCCCGGTTTCCAACAGTTCAAGCGGCTGGCCCCCAGCTTTTTTGTTTTTAGTTTTATCATTTGCCACATCAGTGTCAATGAAAATAGACTGTGTTTTTGTCCCACTCTCTCCACTAGATGATCCAAGCGTAGGGGGTTAAAGCGCAACGAAAATATTCAGATTCAGATTTGCTACAGCAGGTCCTGAAAGAAAAAAGCGCTCTCTTCGTTCTTCGCCTGACACTCCGAGGTTCACGATTGGTTACATATTTACGTATGCGACCTTGTTTTAATCCCAACGCTAAGTTAGCCATATTACGTTTAGTAAATGTCTAAACTCGACACCAGTGAGCATGTGTTTTATGGTTGTATTCCACTCCGCTGGCGCACGATGGCGTACTCTGCTCCGGAAAATAGAATGGAATTTAACGTGCATGCGAGGTATTTTGTACGGATGCCTTCACGCATGAGACTCCGATTTAAAATCTCATCCGAAGGACAGAAAGGGGTTGGAGTCTGCACAAAAAAGAAACTCTCTTTCCACCTGGCTCTCTGGGCTGGGAAGCAACCCTGGACTTTGGCACACGAGTCCAGCGCACAAAGCCAAACAGGCTGATAATTCAAGTGCAGGGCAAATGAGTGCTTTGTTACATGATCGACATGCGGTTGCATTGCACCGTGAACTAATGTGCACTGACCACTTTATCATGGTTTAAAGCAAAGGGAGATGGGCGTTTGTTTTAGACTGAGCTATGCTGGCGGGTGAACAGCTGTTCATTCTGTTATCGGTCGTCTTACACAAATGAATGCTTTGCAACACCCAAACCTTACCACAAATCCGACCTTGAGTCTGCTGTGAAAAAAGTTTAACTCACGCCTCAAGTCCCTAAAGCATACACAACCACTGAGAGGAAAGAAGACTGGTTTTACTGGCGCAAACTGAGAGCAGATATTATACGCACTGAAAACAGCTCAGTTTGTAGGCCTACACTTGTCAATCCGTTCTTTTAATAAAGTTGTGGTCGACTAGAATGCTACTTAGGTGCGATAACTTTTTGCAGCATTATTAACATTAACGGTACAGTGAAAGTAAGTTTTGAATGACTGGTTCCAGAAAGTACGCAATCAATGCTACGACTGACACCAGTTGCTGCGCGTGAAGGTCGTGTACGTCAGTAACAATTATAATCGACTTAGTTTTTTTTTTTTTTTTTTTTTTTCCATGTAGTGCTGCTTACACTGGGTAAGTGTATTCCAATGAACTGAATCAATTGCCTTGTGACTGGTGCAGCTTACATGAACGTAGTCGGGTTAACTCTGCTCGTCTTCTGTCTCTCTCTCTCTCTCTCTCTCTCTCTCTCTCTCTCTCTCTCTCTCTCAGTCTCTCTCTCTCTCTGGCTCTCATTTTTCCCAAGCGTTTTTTTTTTCCTTTCTTCTTTAAATGCATTTTCTATGCCCTGCCACTTTTATAGCTTTTCTCAACGAGGGTGATGAACAAGACGGGAATAAGAAAGCGAGGGGGCAGAGAGAGAGAGAGAGAGAGAGAGAGAGAGAGAGAGAGAGAGAAAGAATGAGTCATCACAACATCCGATGTCATTAAAATTACACTCACGGGCAAGCCTGTTTTCACACTGTATTACATCGCTGGATTCATGTACGTTCAACTCACATCGTACAAAACAAATCCACAAGCAGCAGGAAAAAAGAATCTATGCGGACACATTTATCATGATATCATTTAAATGCATGCGTAACGAATATGCTATTCCTGCGCAGTTCACGTACTGCACAACATTCGCTTACAATGTGAACTTGGCGAAGATCAATTTTTTAAAAAGCAACCTTGTCTCCCGTCCACCTTCTTTGTGTCAAAGATTCACGTTATCTCGTCAGCAGCGAAGCTGAAATGGGTTTTACATGGAAAGAATCAGACACTATGGTGTTTAACCTTTGTCTTACTCAAGTTCAAGAGTTACACGTGTTACACACATTTCGCGCAGTACATGAGTTGAGCAGGAAAGTGGAGTAAGCTGACACATGCGAATTACAAAACGGGATCTGTTGTACAACTGGACATGGACAGAAGACATTGCTCCAGTGTGTCGTCCACCATTGTTGGTAGACGGTGTCACACTCCGACTATACCCAGTTTTGGCGGCGGACAAATAAAAATTACATGTCTATAATGTATACGTAATACTATTTGTATTTTTGATCATTCTGTTGCTGAGTAGTCCAGTGCATTTTCAACGAGTGCTAATAATCAATCCACAACAAGCGGTGTTTGATTGAAGTCGGTACTTATTGGTAATCCTATCTGTTTAATTACTTTGTTGTTTTAAGGTTTGTTTGAGTGAAGAGAGGATCGTGAATACACGATCAAATGATCGTTAATGTTGTACCATCATAGGCTGACTGACAGAAAGGATGTAAACGGGGTATCTGCCTGCACTGTTATGGGCGCACTGACAAAGAAAATACGCCGGCACGGCAGTGAATTTTCTGCTGTCCACTAGTAAAGATCGCCTAATCTGGGTGAACTACCGAATCCAGTTATAAGCGCCCACATTTTTTACGACCTGCTGCAACCGAAAAATCTTTTCGTCCCAGGCGGCCCATTTCGAATTCCAAACTTCCTCCCTCTCCACCCCATTTCCAAGCCCTGTCTATCGATCCTGCCTTTCACCAAGATTTTCATCTATCGATCCTGCCTTTCACCAAGATTTTCTGACGGTGGCGAAAACAGATTTCTCGGATACTGAAGGGACAGAGCTTATGGACTCGAAATTTTGCCCCAACACTTCGATCTGTTTCTGACTAGAACCAAGGTTGTTTTCCGCAAACACTCTTGACAGCGGAAATGCGGTAGAGTCATAGTATAATACACACTGAACGATTTGCATTCCCCTGTACTCAGCATCATGAAAAACTACGTGAACTGTCTCGTGGTGTAGTCGTTGTTGGATGCTCAATAAGGCCATAGGCTGGTTTGAATGACTGGGCTGATGAGGTCACCAAAGCTAACAATGATTGTTCCGCACATAAAACTTATCCCCTACCCGATTTGAAACGATGTTGATCATGTTGAATGCACTTCGTCATGTCTGATGTAGTTTTTTTTTTTTTTTCCAACCAATACGGTTAACATAGAAATGGCACCATTTACATGTGAACAAATGTATGCAAGACGGAACAAATGAATGAAAGTACAGATGGTCTGTAAAATGATAAAAACATCGTACAGATATTTCCAAACGGAAACAGAATGAATACTTAGACACAATTGTATTACAGAAATATAATACATTCGTGTCTTGGTATTCATTCTGTAGATATATCAGCCTTGGAGACTAAGGATAATCAAAGTCAATGATCTTTGGAATGTTCATGCGCTCAATGGAATAATATGCGCGTCAGTCATGGGAATGCCCATGGCCAGAATGACATAAATCTCAGAATATTTGATATGTTTACAATCTGATATGTTTCAGTATAAGTGGAATAATATACAAAGAAAACGCTATATACAAATATTTCGATGTATCTGCTGATGAATGTTACAATTTTCATGTAACCGATACACCTGCTTCCATAAAAAATTTGTCATTGATTAGGAACCAATGTGATGGTCCAATACAACAAATGATAACTGTTTGATTTCATAATGCTAATGTTTATGACCGGACTGCTCTTAAAAAAAAAAAAAAAAAAAAAGAAAAAGAGATGCGCCGGTGTATGCTCACCAAACGTTTAAAATCAACCAACGCACAGCCTATAATGAACATCTAGCAAGAACACTTTCAGGCATAACATGCACAGACATTTTTTTAACAGTTTTCAGTTTGTGAAGAAAGTTATGTGAGGCAGAAGAGACACAGGAGGGGGGTGTGGGGGGGGGGGGGGGGAAGACTGGGGAGACGACGACGAGGTTGAGGACAGTATTTTCTCAAATTTGCATTTATTGTAACCACGCAAATTGAAACAGAAGAAAAAGAATGAAGAACATAAACTTAGTCGAGAAAATGGTGTCTGAACGAAAAGACAGATATTTGAACAGGCATTATGTTAATGTTCACTTCCCAAATGGAGAATCTCAATCTGTTCTCTTTTTTTTTTGTATCAACAGAGCAGTGGGCATTTTTTTTTTTATTTCACAATAAAACATTATTTCTTACACTGGGGTAAATTACTGAAAACCGATTCCACTCAAACTCTCTTGATTGGGAGTGGTTTGAAATTAAGAAAGAAAGAAAATGAAAAGAGAAATCCGTTCCAATGGCCCTGACATATCACGACAAACTGTTCACGGTGAGTCATAGACACAACAGGTATAAGAGCGGGCCACATTCATCATCGCCAAGTCAGGCCCGCCTCTTTCTTATTAACATGATAAGACATGGGCCAGTCATTGGTCTTGTCTGGAACTACTATTTTCGGAAAAATGTAGCTCCCAATCGTAAAGACTTTTGTCACTTCTTTGCGTGAAGCCACTATCCCAACAAACAACATCTCATAAAGTTTTACTGCGTAACATGTCCAAGGCAGACTTATTTCCATTTTTTTTTTTTAAAAAAATGTATACAATTTTTACTTAAGAAACTATCTTAAACAAACAAGTCTTACAAGTCTATTTGCTTTATATTCTGAAAGCAATATCCTGTAAGTGTGTCATAAGTATAACTCGTATGTTCACGGCTGGAGTGCGTTTGATCTCTAGCTGTGTTTTCATATATGAATTTTCTCAGTTCGTCTTTTAACTTTTTTTTTTATTGCTATATATTATCATCAACCTATGCGTACTGAATAAAGCCCTGGCCTAAAGTTAGATCCTGCAGGTTAGAGTACAGTCAAAATACAGCACACATTACACAATGTTTGTTCACTAATTGCAAAGAGGACTGTGGAATGCATAGAGAGAATGAGAATAGAGATATTCAGATGTTCAAGTCTAGCTGAGATTTTGGAATGTGGATAAGAATCAGTCTATAGTGTGCATTTATCAACGCACATGTCAGTGGATTAAAGCAAGTGTATCCTTCATCTTCCATTTGAATAGGTCAGTGTCATACAAATACTCAGAACTGCAGTTCCCACATCCAGCCTGGCAACTATTTTGGCCTTTAGTGCCTCGACATCTTCACAGATGAACATATGTCTATGTTCTCACGCAAACGTTTTGTTTTATAACCGACACTCATCAGAACCATGCAAAATCATTTATATAAACGTTCAAACAAATTCATATGGGTATTCTCAATGAGAAAACAAAGAAAAAAGACAAGAACAAAGCCATGGCAAAAATACAGTTTAACTGTACAACGTCCAAGATTTTATCACATCACAAAGATGACCAGTTTACATTAAAAAGCATTATTCATGTTCATACTCAAACAGATGACGAACACCGACAAAATAACATCGCAGAAAAAAATACAAGCTGAACAAACAAGCTGAATGAGAAAAATGCATTCACAAATACAGAATGCATACATATTAAATCAAGTGAATATGCGTTGCGTAGTTTACGGATGATAACTTGAAAATAATTTTTCTTTCCCATCTTTATTATAAATAAGAATATAGGTTTCTGGATTCTGGATTCGACATTAGAAACGTAGTTATAGACTCAGAATCAAAAACTTACTTGGAGAATATTTCGACCAGACGCCCCAGCCTGACCAGAGATCAAGGCTTTGGACTTCCCCCATCTACAATCAGATCCTGACAACTGTTCACCCCACACAACAGTCGTCCCACCAGGCCTCTCGCTGCCACAACAGCAACAGTGAGCTGAAGAAGACAGGGCGACCCTGTCGAAATATTCTCCAAGTAAGTTTTTCATTCTGAGTCTATAACTACGTTTCTAATTTTTATTATAATTTTGGTCTGAATATTTACACTGTCAAATGTCAAACTGTATCAACATTTGACTTAATAACACTTGACTACAGTAACCTTGCGGGCACACACACATGTACTTTACATATGCTAATTCATATGGACAAAGTCCTTGTCTTGGCAGGATTATATACACAGCCAATGCCGTCTCCTGAAAACACACAGAAAATGTTGCGGTCTCTTTCTGGATATTCAGCCTTGCGCTATTTGCTTATCACGGTATCACCATGCTGTCATCAGGCACCCATTCCAGCCTCATTCAAAACACATTTGTTTTTCGTGAGTCTGCACCAAAACCACAAAACTGCACAGCCGTCTCAAGTATGCTAATCACATCAGACAAACTGGCGACCATTTTCAGAACACAGTTGATAGCACCTGGATAAAGTATTTTCCCCTTTTTTCTGTTGAATAACAAGACACTGTTGGCAGACTGTGGGCAGTGTGTCACTGGGGTACTGTTTACACTCTCCGTGTCAGTTTATGTTCACTGGGATGTGCAGTCATTTACCTCCCTCTTCAACTTAACCACACACATACCTAATGCACATCGTCGGCTGTGTCTGTGTTGTTGTTGACACCACGCATAGTCATTTACACGTACTGATTTATTGGGCAGTTTTGTTTCCTCAAACACAGTACAGTCTTCAACAGGAGACAGCAAATACACAATCTGCTGGCACTCCCAAAATCCAGGCACAATGACTCTCACCACCACTGCAAAGGCGAGTGAGGATCAACCATCGAACTTAAGTCTCCTGTGATATACCGGAAATCAGCAAAACATGCGGGAAATGTCACCACAGGGAACACGCAATGCACTTTTCCTTTATGAGTTCTCTATGCCATAAGCAAAAGATTGTTCAGCTTCCAATCAGTGTTTCACCATGACACTCATTGTACTTATACATACGCCAACGTTCTGAGTGTACAAAGATTACTGCATGTATAACAGACAGTCTGCAGTACTATGAGCTGTGTGGAGCTGCCTTCAGCTGTTGGCATTGTTCCTCAGCATCAGCCGTTTGATGGAGCGCTGCAGGTCCATGCGGTGACCCACCTGGGTCACGCCCAGTTCGATGTAGTCGTTCCGCTCCAGAGCCTGCAGGCGCTGACCGTTGACCGCACCGTGAGCAAAGCTGGGTTTGTACTGACCCATGTCCAGACTGTCCAGCCAGTCCAGCACGTCCTCACACTGCCACTGACCAACTGCTTTACTCTGGAACGGACGCTCCGTTTTTCCTCCTCCAGTGCCACGCTGGTTTGTCTCGGTGGAGAACTGAACAGGAGGTGGAATGAAATTGTCCGGGATTTCATCATAGGCATGCTCCGTGGTGCGGACACTGTGTCCGTCCTCGAAGCCAGCTGGAGGGGGCGGCGGGGGGGGCGATGAGGTCGGTGTAGGGATGGCCGGTTTTATGGCCAGTGTCACTGTGTTCGCTGGACAGGGTGCTGAGAGAGGACACCGAGGACACGAAGCTGGCAGCGTCGTCATGACCGAATGCCCCTGTGTTACCGCCATCCACACCACTGTCTGCCAGGTCTGCTGCAAAGGAAGGGGGAGGCGGAATGATGTCAATGTGAGTGGCAGGCTGTGGGGTGGGTCCCGTCTCTCGCTTTATTCTTACCCGGTGTTACGTCATGGACCCCGTTTTTGTGTGGGCGGTGTTTCAAAGTGCCATTGGCGACGGAAGTTTCAGTGTGGGTATGGTCCACCGTTACCCCACCCACTTCTAATCCTTTGCCGCCCTTTGAGCCGGAGCTCTTCTTATTGACCTTCTCAAAGTTGCTAATTCTGTCCCTGATGGAGATTTTGACGGCCTCTCCATCACCGTTTTTGGCAGGCTGCACCTGAATGACGGCTGGCAAAGCTTTGGAGCCCGCTTCAGTGCCTGGCGTGACAGTTGACGCTGCTCTGATTTCTTCCTTGGCTCCCTTCACCTCAGCTTCGGTTTTCTTCTGTGATTCCGGACTGGTGATTTTTTGCAGGTATTCTTGACGAGCTTTTTCAGCCCAGTGCAAGGAAATCACTGGACCTGACGGTCCCTGCCTTGGGAAAAGGGCTGGTGCTGGGGTCTGAGGTCGGCAGTGTTGAGGGTTTGCCGGAGCTGCTCTGTTTGCCGACTGGCAAAGCAGGTGCCGAATCCGCTTTCTTCATGTTTTTTTTTTTTCATGGGTGACAGGCGCAGACTTGTTGGCAGGAGGGGGAACTTGAGGCTTGGATGATGGTGGCTTGTGTGTGTCATGATTTCTTTTGGTTTTTTGGCTGGCTCTACCACTGTCTTAGAAGTGACCGTCTTCTTGGACTCGTCTAACACTGGTTTGTTGCCGGTGCCTTTGGCTGCAAGCTGGCCTGTCTGTGGCTTACTGTCTGCCTTGTCACCAGAAGCACCCGAAGATTGCAGAATGTCCTCTTTTGTTGCTGTGGGAGTACCGTTCTTTCTGGCACCAGCATCCCCCTTTTGGTCTTTGCTGCGCAACGTCTCGCTGTTGAAATACTTGACGGCCTGCAGCTTGCGATTTTTGTTCAGCCTGGCCTCAATGTCCTCCACCACCTGTGTATCATTGGAGCTCTCCAGTTTGCTGCGTCGCTGAGCAATGGCCGCTTTCAACGCCTCCTGGTTGCGCTGGGTAGGACAGGCAGAGGCAGTGGTAATGGAAGGGGCTGAGCTCTGACGTTCAGTTAAACGTGGACCATCGCTTTCCATACGAGCTCGTCTCTGTGCCACGGCGGCTAGGATGTCCGATGTTGGAATGCCAGAAGAAGCAGAAGTCGGGGCACTAGCTGACTTACTTACAGACACCTGTTCTGACACTACTGCCGACATTCTGGGGTGGCTAGCCGCTTGAGATGGTGGTGGAGGTGGTGGTGGACAGGAGGTGGCCGTTTGTGGCGGAGGAGGTGGTGGTGGGGGTGGAGCCTGTGAGGGTGGAGGTGGAGGGTGAGAAGGAGGTGGTGGTGGAGGAGGGATGGAAGGAGGAGGCTTGTGGTGAAATACGATCGGCCGCTGCTCCACCTTGCTGTAGACTCTGAGCTTTGCCGGCCGAAGATGACTTCTCTCCCAAGTTCAGGTCTTTGGCAACAACCAAGGTGGAGTCATGACCAGAACTGGCATTGGACAGAATGGAGCTGCGACGGGAACTGCTGACGCTGGAAGGAGCAGCTGACCCACCCTGCCTTCCTCCATTTAGCACGGGCGACTCCGCAGTCTTGACTGGAGACCCTGCTCTTCTCTGCAGCGATCCTGATTCCGGCGATCCCGATTTTGGTGACCCTGTCTTCTTTGCCGGTACTGGAGGTCCTTCAGCGCTGCTGCCTGCCTTTGAAACAGAGATGACAGTGACGGCAGGACTGGAGTCTCTCAGCTGGACTGAGGCCGAGGTGTTGGGCCGAGGACATGGATGTCGCCGAGGAGGCAGTGTCATTGGCAGAGAGGTTGGAGCGTGAGGAGGAAGGCTCATCGGGCACCAGGCTGAGGACGGTCATGCTAGAGGAGGTAGACCTGTGTCCGTCCTCTTCCTCCCCGCTGTCATCATAGTCGGGCTCTGGCTCGTAAAACTGACGGTCTACTGGAGGTCTTGAAGGCTCCTTGGCTAACTTGCCTTCATGGATATCGGCTGTCACCAAGAGCATGGCGTTGGGGTGCTTCTTGATGAAGGACTGTGCCGTCTCATAGACACGGTCCTCGGCAAAAGAAACGAGGGACGATTTGTTGTAGTGGGGTACAATTTCCGCGCGCTGCCTACGCTAGCGCTCTTCCGGTGCTGAAGTTTGGCCTGCTCCAGAGACTGTGTCGTCACGCTGGGATCGTCTGTCAGCTGAGCACTGGTACCAGGCCGGAAACTAGACTCGTAAGCGACTCCCTTCTCTGAGCGGCGATCTGTTCAGAAACGTTGGCATAGATTGTGTTCTGTGAATTGGGGGTGGTGCTGATCCTCACCACCTCCCCTTTTGTCGGAGGATCTGGAGCTCGGCGCTTCGGCATGGGGGCACGGATGGGCACGTCAGGTCTGTCACCGTCCTGCTTGCTGACGTCGCTGACGAAAGCAGAGTCGTACATGGTGTGGGCCTTGCTCCACGTGGCTGGCGCTTTGTCGTGAGCTGCTCTCGCAGTGGCAACACCCGCTGCGCCTGCCGCCTGTCTGTTCACTGCTGCCTCACCATCGGCGCCGAACTCGACATCTGCCAGGTCTGGCGTGCTTTTGGAGCGTTCCATAGTGGCACTGCCCTTTTTGTGGTACTTCTTGATCTTCATCTCCGAGGGACTCAGCTTGGGCACGGCTCCCGAGGAAGGGCTGCTGGCCATGGTTTTCGCCAAGACAGGAGGAGGAGGAGGTGGGCTGTTCTCCATCATCTCCACCACAGACACCCTCTTCATGGCGTGAGAGGCTCGGACTGAGGCCACTTTCTGCTCACTTGTCTGGGAGGCGGTCTCCAGACTGTGCATGGAGTGACGTCTGGTGGACGACTGCTGGTCGAACTCCGCAATGGTCTGGTCCAGCTGCTCTGTAACACCAACAGAGATCCCTGATCAATCGGTCAAAACCAACGAAGGTTGTTATTCAAAGTCGTCATTCAGTTATATATATCCTTTCTTCTGTCCCGGTATCGACGACAATGAATCGGAAAACTCCCATCAAAAAAAAACAAAAACTAACTAGAAAAGAAAAAGAATTAGACTGCCCTCTTCTTTTCTGCCTAACAGTTCACTTTGGAATCCAGATATAAAGTTTTTTGTTCCATCTTAAGCAAGCAACAATCGACGCTTGAATACTCAATAAAGCAGACAACAATCGACGCTTGAATACTCAATAAAACGTCAATAACAAATGAATATAATCTGGATACTAATAACAAATGAATATAATCTGGATACACAGAAAGCATACCACAAAAGCATAATCTTCATCTCTATTCTAACTTAATGACATGCATAATTTTTTCCCACACTACTGAATGAAATCTCACGCTAAGCGGTTTGTCTTATTTTTCGGGGGAATTGTCTGTTCAGTTCTGATGCTGTGAAAACAAACTTTTATTTCGACCTCACATCCAAATTTTGCTCTGTTTAAAACACAGAGAAACTGATTACAAGTCAGAGAGGTCAAGGCGTAATACAAAGTCGCTTTTATTTCGTCAAAAATTATTATATCGATCCCCAATAGCCTGTTTTTAATTTTTCATGGAATTATTTCTGAGATAATTTCATTAGACCGACTGACACGGATGGTTTGCTATACCAGATTAGGTGAACAATACAGAGACCAAGATATTTATATCCAAATGTAAATCATTCTTCACTTTGACCTGCATTTTCATCTAAGACTTATGTAATATTCCTTGAATGTTACTATTTAAATGGAATGTATGCGTACGGCATCTCTCATTCTTAGCAATCGTTGAAGTGTTCATTAAAATAATTTACAGTTTTGTGATATTTCTGAAACATTACGAAGGCGCAGTATAGATAATGCATAATGATTATCAGTATTACTCATGCACTGCACACACTAAAGCATATGAAAGGCTCAAGTTTTTGTCAATCTTTCGATTCACAACTGACCGATTTTAAAACAATACGAAAGTAGTCTCTTGTGTGGTTTGTGTATCCGATTCCTGCACCCTCTTTTTTTCATTCTGTGATGACAATTTGCACTGGCAGTGAATAGCACTTGAGCTTGGATCAGTTCCTTTATATGTCATACATAATTATCATAATTATTATCAATATTGTTGTTGTGGTTGTGTTTGTTGTTACGATATTAAATCTCACTGGTATTATTATCATCATACGAGAGGGTAGTTATCCGACAGTGACACATTTCTGCAAATATTTTTATTGTGTTACGTCCCTTACGTCAGAACTCTTACAACGATTGCAATTAGGGCCGAATCAAGTACGTTTGCGGGTGTGTACGTTCATATGTGTGTGTGTGTGTGTGTGGGTGTGGGGTGGGTGGGTGGGGGGTGGGTGGGTGGTGTGTGTGTGCGCGCGCGCGCGCGCACGTTCGTGTCGAGACTGATCATATTCTTCTCGAACACTCCCATACACGCCAGGCCCTCGCACAAGTCGTGTGACCGGTTATATATACCTATCAGAATATATGCATAATGAGATGGACGGTCACTCCCGTTGACGCAACCTTCTAAGATAAACCCCGTGATGATATGCAAGGCAAAGAGGCTCCAGGGGAAAAGGAAGGAGCGGTTTTCATTCGTCATGAATTCATAATTGGCGTTAACACACGCTAGCGAATACAGATGCATGTGAGTTTTTGTGCAATAACGGTGATGCACATTTCTTGACATTATGTATTTTTTACAGTGCGACTTTCCAAAGCATGTACATTATGCCATACCTTCATCTGTAAGTTTTCTGTTTACCTCTAGATCAATTGTCTGGATAAAACTTATACAAACGGAAATTACAAAGCAAGAACTTTTTAAAGCACTCAACCTTACTGCTTAAGCATGAACTTACAAAGTTACGACAGCATGCCTTTGCCCGCGCGCGCACACATACACGCACACACACACACACACGACGGTGAAAGGGTATACACAAACTAACATTGAGCTAAATGTGAGAATAATGGAAAATGAAATAATCAAAGACATTCAGCCTTATTGTCTACCTATTGCGATGGTGCAACTTTCCTCCCACTCTAAACGCACACCACAAACATCAGGGCGAGTCAAAACCAAACAGACCACAAAGAAGTTCAAAATGTGGATTTCGTACCTATTTCTGCCAGGCCTTCTGACATGGACTTGGACGTGGCTTTGCTGTAGGATAGGGAGGTTTGAGGGTCACGTCGGGGAGGTAAGGGAGCTGGAAGGAATAGTCACATGTTAGCAGAGAGTTAGGAGGGTGAGAGGAAAAAAGGACAGAAGGACAGAGAATGAGATGGAAGGAAACGTTAAAGTTAGGAAGGACGAAAAAGAGGAGAATAGGAAGAAAGGGAAAATAAAGGAGTTAAATGGAGGGAGGAAGGAAGGAGAGGAAGAAACGAGGAAGGAAAAAGCAAGGATTAAATAAAAAGGAGGTCAAAAGAAGGGAGTGAAAGGAAGGAGGGAAGAAGGTAACTAATTTACAATCAGGTGCACATTCATCATCAAACCTTGACTATCAAATGTAGACCCAGACACACTACATACAAGGGCAAACGTATGACCATGCCCTCTCACGAACATAGTCCTTGTTCATGCACTCACCCCAGCCTCTACAAATACACTGTGTCGTAACAGTCACAAGACATTAAGAGGAAATATCCTTTTTTCCCCTTTTTTCAACATACAATAGTCTAATCTTGGGTTCTCAGCGCTGACTTCAGTTTTCAGCATTGCTGGCCTAGCTATGTTCGGTTCTGCAGCGCACATGGTTATATTGTGTCAGGATTGTTTGCTACGTGGCGTTCTGCTGCGTGTTGTATTAACTGCTGGCTTGGATTGTGTTAAGGATGTACTGCTACGCTGCTGGATGGACTGAGCTACCAAACTATTGTCAGCAGGTTTAGGAAAAGCTGGATAATGTGCATGCAGTGATGTGGTAGTTGGGATGAGCTGCATGCTTCACTGACTGCATTCAGTTATACGCTAAGTGATAAACTTTGCTCGTGAAGTGGATGATTTTGCAGGTTGCACATCATACTGTATTCGCTGGATGGGTTTTGCAATGCGATTTGTTGGCTGAACAATAGAATTTTTTTGTTTTAGCTTCGAAAAAAGATGCGCCGGTTTGGGTCTTACAACATCCTTCGCTAGTTGTGCTGTGCAACAGATTGTGCTGGTTGGGTCGTGCAGCATGTTTTGGCGGCTGGGCTGTACTGTAATTTGTGCTAACTGCCGGGTACAGCATACCTCACTGGTTGGGCTGTGTTAGATTGGATTATGCCATACAATTTCATATTTACGCAAGTGTGCGTGTGTATGCCTTGTGTCATGTTGTGTTATGCTGCATTCAGTATTTAACATTTTATTTTCCGTGTTTCTACAAAACAACCTATAGCCAATAAACAAAAAATTCGTCATCTCGCTCCAGTGGCCATGTTCCTGGTTAGTTAAGTGATAGCTTGAAGTCTCAAGCTGCATGTGCAAGTCTCTCTACACATATACATTGGCATTTTTGCTGTCCAGTTTTGGAGGGGATGCGCATTAAACGTAAATGTATCTCAACCTTACCTAATATAACCACGTCGCGGTTTTGTTGTGTTTTTTTCAATTACTATTATTTTATACACACCTTGCTTTTTTCCCACGCGAAGGCAGGGTCCTGGCCGAGTCCTGGTGCCTGAACCAGTCAGGGTTGGAGGCAGGATGCTGTTGGTCTGCTGTACCTTTGACGGACACAACTTTCATGGCCAGCACGTCCCCGGAGGCCCGGATCAGCTGCACCACCCGCTCGTGAGAGGCGCGTGTCACACACTCTCCATTGATCTAAACAGGCACACACACGAAACAGAAAAGTCTTGGGTCTGCGGATTGACACGTTTGAAACATGAGTCATAGAATAGTCCTCTAAATCCTCACCCTACCAAACACCCTCTTCTACTTTTGGAAAAAGTTACTGTCATGTATGACTTCCGCGGTTTTAGTTTCCTTTGGTGTTTTTCCTTCAATAAGTTTCCTCCCGTCAACTCCACTTCCATTGACAGAAACTGAAAGCGTTTGTAAGGTTCGTGAGAGAAGTATGAAACCACTTGATGTTCTCTTGTCATCTCATCACCATATCCCCATCGTTAAAAGTTTGTTAATCTACGACCATCCTTTAGCGCTCTTTGATGTTTGCGCTTCTTTGCCCTCCCCTCTCTCATCTCCCGTTACCTCTCTGCCCCGTCACTACTGTTTATACTATTCAATTGTTTGTGGATTTACTTCTAGTAAATCAAGTTCGGACGACCCCTATGCCCCATCTTCCCGTCTACCCCTTCTCCATCCTACACACAGTGATGTGCCCTGTCGTGTTACCTCCAGTATGAAGTCTCCACTCCTGAGCCCCGCCCTCTCAGCCTGGCTGCCGGAGTCCACGCTGTCCAGGTACTGCAGGGCAGGGAACTCCGGGGTGGGCTGGAAGTTCAGGTTCCCCACGTGGGTGTGGGCTGCAAAACACGCACACACGTCAGATATCGTATCACAGGGTTAGGAAGGGATGACATGCCAAAGTCACGTCATGGTTAAGAAAGACAGCCGTCAGGAACAATCAAAATGGTGAAGACTGTAAGGCATGATAGAAATGTTACTGTCATTGTATTGTAGTGTATTGCACTGCAGTGTGTTTGTTTTGTATCGTATCACAATGAATTACACTGCACTGTATTGTATTGTACTATGTAGCTTAATCGTCGCAAAAAAAAAAATTTGTAAATCACGTTTTCGTTTACACACCAAGACTGATTTTTTCGCATAATTCTATTAAGGACAATGACTTCGTTGGCGAGGGTTGTTTATTACTTGTCCTTACAAGTGCATGCGATACCAAAGTTTATCGTCTAAGTCTGAAAGACCAGCACGAAGAATATCACTTAGAACCAAAGGATTGAAGGAGGAGAAAAAAAAAAAAAGGACGTCCCGTGCCAGACTTGAAAAGCGGATCTGGCATTCTCCCGCTTCCTATTGTGACCACAGACTTGACTTGGCACTATTATCATGTGATGGTGTATACTGACAGAAGAACACTATGACTCGGGGTTGCTTGGCAACAGTTCCAAATGTGTGTCGCTTGCAAAAACCGTACCCTGTAACTGACCGTGTTAGAGGTAAGCAATAATGCTAATATCTCAACAACTTTCAACTGCATATTGCGTATACAAAAAGAATTTTCCGTGTTTCACGAGAATTTTCAAGATTTCTCTCCTTTTTGATGGGAAGTGGGTTGGGGATGGGGAGGAGGTAGGAGGGAGGGGAGGGGCGTCCAAGAGAGTCTGTGAGAACTGTCCTTTAAAGAGCAACACACTTAACTGTATTTGTCATGTCAGGAAAGAATGGCAGGGGGCAGTCAATGCTGACCAAGACTAGGTGCTACTTACATTTGGCTCCACGCAGAACGAAGCCGTAACCCTCGGGGCTTTGTGGAGAACTGCCATCCGTGGAGCGTTCTCTCTACACACATCAAATGGTCGTTTGATTACATACACAGACTAGGACAGACAGGTAAAGGTGAGAAAGGTCAGGCAGGGAGGAGGCAGTTCCATCAACACACAGAGAGAGAGAGAGAGAGAGAGAGAGAGAGAGAGAGAGAGAGAGAGAGAGTGTGTGTGTGTGTGTGTGTGTGTGTGTGTGTGTGTGTATGCGTGTGTGTGTGTGTGTGTGTGTGTGTGTGTGTGTGTGTGTGTGTGTGTGTGTGTGTGTGGTGTGTGTGTGTGTGTGTGTGGTGTGTGTGTGTGTGTGTGTGTGTGTGTGTGTGTGTGTATGTGTGTGCGCGCGCGCGTGATGTGTGTGTGTGTGTGTGTGTGTGTGTGTGTGTGTGTGTGTGTGTGTGAGTGCGAGTGCGAGTGCGTGTGCGTGCGTACACATACGTGCGTGTGTGTGAAAAGAACACAGACGTCCATGCTAACATGTACACCACATACTATAATAAACCCGCCTCCCATCCTCGCCAACTCTTTCCCCTCTCACCCCCCCCCCCCCCCCCCCCCCCCCCCCCCCCCCTTTCTCGCGCCCCCCTCCTCATTTCAACTTCTATCAGGCCGCGAGGAATCCAGAATGTCTACACAAAAAAGGTCGGTTGGCAGACTAGAAAGGCCATAAGAGAAAAATGAGAATGGAAAAGGAACTCGGTAGACAGACAAATAATAAAAACAGAGATAAGTGACACTCTCTTTCTCTCTCTCTCTGCGCGCGCGCGTGTGTGCGTGCGTGCGTGCGTGCGTGTGTGTGTGTGTGTGTGTTCAGGTCAGGAGGAGGAAAGGACGGTGAGACCTCAGGCAATAACGATGGTGAAACATCCGGGCCAAGGCCTTCACATTCCCGAGTCTGAAGGCCAGGAAACCACAGGAACGCTGCCGCAGACCTGTCCGGTTGGGCCCTTTCTAACATTTATAGTTCCTGCAGCAGAGTCCTCTTAAACCTGACCTCAGCATGGCCTTCAATAAACGTACTACAACACTCATAAAATCTCCGGGCTGAGCGCAACAATCGGAGCCCCCGCCCCAACACCCCCACCCCCCCCCCCCCACCCCTTCTTTTTCTTTCTTTCTTTCTCTTTTTTTTTTTTTCTTTCTTTCCGTCTTTCTTATGCCGAGTTTAATGTCACTTCAATATTTTCATGAAAACGTGGCGTAAATTACGTCTACGCGTTAAATCTCTAATACTTGGCGTTCTTTTTACCCGTACTTTTTTTTTTTCTTCATTCACTTAAAACTGGATTGTTCTTTTTTTCTGTCAGTCGAAGAATCGTGATTTCATACTACCTTTACCCTCATTATATTCAAAGACAGTGAAACTCGTGCTCGCGGGAACAAGAGATGATAGATGCCAATAAACTATGCACGCACACTCCTCTCCTTGGGGCCAACACACGCTGTGTTTTGTGAGTGAGTCACGCGAAGGGACTATGTCGGTCGCCTCGCCTATAAGCCTGAAAGATTATTGTATGTCGAGCAAAACGACTGTTGCCAACCAGGGTTTAACAATCACATTAATAAGATGATGAGTTTTCAAATGCCACACACCATAGACGAAGGACGAAAGGAGAAGTTAAAAAAAAAACACCACAAACAACAACAAAAACAGAATTTAAAAAAACAAACAAACAAACAAAAAAAACGGCAAACAGCCTGTGATTTGAGCACTAAACTCAGGCACACCTCCCTCTCTCTCTGTCTCTCTCTGCTCTCAGTAAGAGAGAGAGAGAGAGAGAGACAGAGACAGACAGACAGACACCGAGAGAGAGAGAGAGAGAGAGAGAGAGAGAGAGAGAGAGAGAGAGAGTAGCGCGCGTGTGTGTATGCGCGACATATGTAAACACTGTGTATCTTCACACACATACGAGCACACATACATTTCTAACTAAAAGGAAAGGGCCAGGAATGATAATGAGTCACCCATATATGACATAAAAAAGACTAAATTCATTACTTCATGTTGAGTTATGTGCGTGTGAATCAAACTGGGTGATCTACGGTCTAAATAGCACTAACCACCACACACACACACACACACACACACACACACACACACACCACACACACACCTCTCTCTCTCTCTCTCTCTCTCTCTCTCTCTCTCTCTCTCTCTCTCTCTCTCTCCCTGTCTGTCTGTCTGCCCCTCTCTCCCGCTTTCTCTCACTCTCTAGCTATCTTTCTCTCGAAAGGTATCATCTATCTGGCGGAAGTTCTCAATTCCTGAGTGCGCATAAATCAAAAGGGGAGGTCTAGGCACACTGACCACCTGAATGTAGACACAGCTCTCTTCTTCGTGCCCCACCCTCACCCTCCACATATTACCAGATTTTTCTCCTCTCATTTCTTTCTCGTTTACACACAGATACACAAAGACACACACACACACACACACACACACACACACACACACACACACACACAACGAATGCAAGAGACTGACTCAGTAAAACAATACAGCATGCAGCGTCCATATAACAACAGTCAGCACTGATAGGAGTTCCACCACTATGACTCGACCAAGAACAAAAGAAAAAAAAAAAAGAAAATGCTTTCAACACAACCGTATGCTGCAGCTATCAGCCACAGACGTCAGTACACCAGCTGACACACCTAACCTGAGGGACCCCAACACACCCAGTACACCAGCTGAACCACCTAACCTGAGGGACCCAAACACCCACGTCTTTGAGCTCGGCCAAAGAGCAATGCCAAGACCACAGGGTTGGAATGAAAGCAAGCGTGGAGTAGGTAATCTCTCTTATGGCCATTCCTTGTCGACAGGTCGTGTGTACATTGGCACGGCCACGTCCCCCGGATCAGAGAGACGGTAACGTACTTCACTGGGTTCCAAATTGCGTCTGCGGAACACATTTTCTGACTCTTGATAAAGCTGTATCCAGTTTTGAACAGTTACTCTCATGGACTTTGCGCGAAATCGCCGCGGCATTTCCGAAGGAGAATGTGCTGGATTTGATCCGAGACACAACATCCATTTTTGGAAAAATAATCTCTCTATTCATATACTGTCAAGTAAAATAAAGAAGATGAAAACCCAGCATTCGATATCCACTTGAAGTAATCATTAATTTTAAGAAATTCACATTTTCGGCTGAAATTAGGGATGAGCCGCTCTGATTCTCATTCATGTTTTTACATTCTAAAGGCTTACTCAGGAATGCGATTTGTAGCTAATAAATTTGAAGTTACTCCTCTACCGAGCACGCACATGAATGGTGTGTGTGTGTGTGTGTGTGTGTGTGTGTGTGTGTGCGTGCGTGCGTGTGTGTGTGTGTGTGTGTGTGTATGTGTGTGTGTGTGTGTGTGTGTGTGCGCGCGCGCGCGCGCGCGCGCGCGTGTGTGTGTGTGTGTATGTGCGCGCGCGCGCGTGCGTGTGTGTGAGGTGTGGGTGTGGGGTATGCGCCCACGCGCGCGCGCGCGCGCGCGCGCGTGTGTGTGTGTGTGTGTGTGTGTGTGTGTGTGTGTGTGTGTGTGTGTGTGTGTTACTTCTCAATAAAAGCTAGCAAACAGGCATCTGCCGTGAGAGACTCGCAAATGAACAATATATCCTAAAAGATCTGTTCTGTCAGGGTGCTTGGACTGATAGGTACCCAGTTTACGAGTCTCTCCTAACGAAAATCGTAACTGCCCTCCCTTTATCCCTCTCGTTTCACTCAGCCCACTACAACCCCTCTCATCCGCCTCCAGTTTTTAGTTTATGCACGAACTTTCTTTTTATTTTAATCGCATGTGAAATATTTCTTTGAAAGGTAAAAACCATCGTGATCTGGACTGCGGCTGTATACTAGGGTTTTAGCATACCTTTATGCCACATTATGCTTAGAACACTGGCAAGGATCACACCGACAGCTAGGGATCAGGTAGGAAACGCCACATTGTCCCAATGGACATTTTGATAACAGAACTTAAGGCTGATCTTGTACTACTTTGGGATCCAAAAGAGAGACTTCACAGTTAAGTGAAAACGATGCTACTTCTCGTCGCATGGATTGATTACTTGGCACTGCACCTGAATGTTGTCCTGTTCAAAGCGGTCCGAAACGAATGCAGCTTTAGTACATAACGGGTACGGGTCCCAGTCCTTTCAGCTCAGGATGGCTACCACCCTAACTGACCGATCGACCAAACAGCCTGACATGACTGAGTCTGGAGTCATCCAGGGATGAGGTCTCCAGCCTGCAAATGAAACAAGGACAGTGCCTCAGTCATGATCAAAGTCTGTTCAACCAATGCAAACTTTAGGTGCTGTCTCCCAGTGACGGAGTAAATCTTTGCCAGTCACTTGAACACCGTTTCCGTCTACAGTGAGATTTACGTCCTATTAGCCTGAGGCTCTTGTGGATACAATGTCCAGATGACAGTCTGGTGATGACAAATACTAATACCAATCAGGATCAGTTCATGCAATGCGGATTGTTGGCTGTTTTCGCCTCAAGGGTCTTGTCGCTCAAACACATTAGGTTCTTTTCTCTCTCTCTCTCTCTCTCTCTCTCTCTCTCTCTCTCTCTCTCTCTCTCTCTCTCTGATCAAGGTTTAGGCAAGCATGAAACGTATATTCTGTCTTCAGTGGTAATGAAATGTTCCTTGGTTCTTGAATCTACTCTCTCCATAGCCATCTCTAAGTATGGTCAAACGCGCGTATGTGCATGTGTCTGCGTGCACGCGTGCGTGTGTGCATGTTTGTGATTGTGCACGAGCATCTGTGTGCGTGTGTACTTATATATGTGTATGCAGGGATGCATGCAAGAGCAAACCCTAGCTAGTAACGTAACTGAAGAAATATTGGGAAACTGGGAATGAGACGCTAATGATGAAAACATAACGCGCGACGCGACACCCCTCAAAACATGTCACAAGGACTGAGCCGAATGAAACTCCCATTGTCAACGCTTTAATCGCAACAGATAAGCATGACACTCTCAACGGGCCCTCCAAACACCTTGGACGCTCTGTCTGCAAATCCCGCGCGACTGGGAGGGCGGAGGGGGAGAGGCAAAAGCAAACAAACCTTCACAGCTTACGCTATTGTCCGCCTTTTTTCTCATCACCTGTCGGTGAAAGAGTCTGTCCGCAACAATGGGAGGAGGTACAGGAAAACTATTATCTTGGTTGGCCCACAATACACACCTGTGTCCTACGGTACATTTAGATTTAACGTCCACACCAATCTCAGGGGATACGGCAGGCGCGAATAAACATCCCAGGAGAGAGTGGAGAAAGGGGGCTTATTTTACTCTAAACACACCACCTGAACAAACATAAGATGGGCAACAAAAATAGAGGATCTTATGCTGGGCACATGCTGGATTCGAACTCACATCTAATAGCCAACTCGTTAATCTAACTAATCGAGCCAACCAGGCTACTAAAATACAAACTAGTCTCGACCT
>JADBJO010002592.1:130000-132500 GCA_016801955.1 Conus betulinus | reverse complement strand
GTGGAAGTCTTGTCTGAGAGGAAATCTGGCCCCTCGGGCGTCGGGGTGTGTGTGGGCACAGCGGGAATTAGTCACGCTTCACCGGCTGAAGCTTTTCACACTTCACTGACCAGTGGCATGAGATCTCGATCAGTTCTTCAGCTCACTACATACACCCAAGGCAGTGACCATAAGTCTCACCTAAAGTTTACACGACCGTGACAGACGCATGATATGTGTTTACAGGTCAAAGTTCTGTTCTAATGTCAGTTCTCAAGACTAGATTGTTGCGAGTGCCCAGTGTGTTCCACGGCGAAGGATGAAATTCGATATCCTTGTAGAATTCAGGGTCATACGTTTGATCAGGGTCTTTTCTGGATCTAATACAAACTGCATTTGTTATAATCATTTTACTATCCATGGCTGCATTGTTTTAATCACAGGTTTATAATTTTTTCACATGAAATAATCTCTCTCTCTCTCTCTCTCTCTCTCTCTCTCTCTCTCTCTCTCTCTCTCTGACAAGTGATACTTCACCAACCTCACACTAGATTTGAGCTACGATTTTTTTTTTTTCTCCGAAGTTTTTTTTCCGAAGTTTAAGTTTAAAATCTCTCTCTCTCTCTCTCTCTCTCTCTCTCTCTCTCTCTCTCTCTCTCTCTCTCTCTCACACACACACACACACACACACACACACACACACACACACACACACACACACAGCCACAGCCAGGTAATAAGCATTAGCAATTTGCGAATCTGCGTCAGAGTGAATCACTGCTCGCGCTTTAGAAAGTTATCCGTGATGCCATTTTATGCACTCTTGTGTATGAAACGCAGTACAATATGTATTGTATTTCAGGCACCACAGTATAATCAATTCACTCTTAGCATGAAACCCAGTACAACACTAAATGTACTACATGTACGCAAACAAAACAGAATGTATTCCACTCGTAGCATGTTGCTCAACAATGCGCCCCCCCTCCCCCCCCCAACCCCGCTCCAGCCCCCCCCCCCCCCCCCCCCCCCCCTAAATACACACACACCACGGAGTGCATTACGTCTGTGGCTTGTCAACGAGAACTATTGACAGTGGTAATCGGCGGTAAAGCGGCGGTCACAGTGGGCTGCCTTTTTGTTGTTGGTATTGTCACCCCGGGTCACCCTGGCTCAACTGGCTTATTAATGGTGCTTCGTAAGGCCTTAGTCAGTATTCAATACGTAATAACATGAGCTAGACGTACAACGTTCTCACTCGTAGTGAAATTGTGAGGGTTGAAAAAACAAAACAAAACAAAAAACAAACAAAACAAAACAACCCCCCCCCGCCCCCCCTCCAAAATCGTGTGGATAAGTGCCTGCTGAAATACAATCTAGTCGATTAGGATCACACTGAAGTTGATAGCCGTTTTTTTGTTTGTTTGTTTGTTTTAGTTAATCTGTTCTTTTTTCCGTTAATCACTTTGTTTTTGTTTTGTTTTTGTTTTTCTTTTAATACTTATCAGAAAGTTTGAGCATTCTATAGTCAATCGTTTGGAAGTTTTCTTCTTTCAAAAACAGACAGACATATGCTTTGGTTTTGAATTAGCAAGCTTGGTTCAAATACGACATCAGCCTAAAACAAAAGCAAATGGAAGTAACGAAAGACAAACGAGATGAAAAAAAAATCTTTTTTTTTTTTAAACCAAGAAACTTTTTTTCTAGCGTTAGGACATGAGCCAAATGTGGTCAGTCGCGGCGCCATTTTTAGTTGTTGAAAATCTAATATGTATATCAGATGTATACCATCTCTTTCATGTTCGTTCGGTTAGATTGAGTTTCTTTTTTTTTTTTTTTTTCTTTTTCTTTTTTGTTTTCTTCACAAAAACTACTGTATCATCGCACGTCTTTTTTTTTTCTCTATCAAAAATGAAAAACTCACAACAGTCAACTGACGCACCCAGTCTTACAGGCTGACCAAAGTTCACGGCAGATGAGGAACACGCTTGGTTTAAAACCTATTGACGCAAAACCTCACAGGTTCTTTCCAAAGCACGACCAGTGATTCACCAATACGCTCACCGTTAAGGCAGCATGGAAATACAGTCGTTTACGTGTGCAATCTTGCTGTGATAGCATTACTTTCTGTATGCAATGTTAAGATCTAGAAAATTTCCGTTAACTGATTAATTTATTATTTGCGACTAACAACAATGTTTTCACAGTTTGAACTTCCGACAATCTTGCTAGTCTAACAGATGTACAAACACACATACCTATATCCGAAATGCACGTACGTTGCGTTATCACCATCAGTGCAGGCTGCAGCTTGCCAACAGGGAAAACAAGTCGCAGCGAAAACCTTGAGCAGACCCACACGTAACAAAGGCTCGTGCTAACCGGCCTTTTCAGTGGAGTTCGATAATATCACGAATATCAACTTGGTTTTACCTACACTAATCCCTGTCAATGAAAGGTATGACCGCACGGGAAATGTGAAGTGTGAGAGATCAGACCCGACCACAAGCGATGTGACTAG
>JADBJO010002592.1:102500-115000 GCA_016801955.1 Conus betulinus | reverse complement strand
TGGCAAATAACTTGTCAACATTTCAGTGAACAGAAATAGCTTATCCACGTCCACAGGAATGGTCAAAAGCCTGACGGACAACAGGCAAAATGTTGGGAGAACAGTGATAAATCAGTTTAGTTAGAGGTGGGGGAAAGTAACAAAGAGCACGATCCAGAATTCCGACACAGGGGCGCCACAGACAGTCTTGGATTTCTGTTCTCTTGTCTTGAACTGGTCCGGTCAGGGACCATGCGCCCATGCTCAGGCTGTGAAAGACGTAATCACTGCAACTCTGCCATGGAGGGCACCTTTGACTAGCTGCCCCCGGCACAGGCGCAGAAAGGCAGGCTCGTGTGCCGGGGGTATGAAGGTCTTGGTGCACACGAAGCTGCGCTCCTTCAGAAGCGGGCGGCGGTCTGGAGGTCTGGTGTAGGACCAGCAAGGCACACGCAGGCTCGGCGGAATTCTGGCACTGGGAGCACCGGGCTTGGCTAGGAGAGGCAGGAGATATGGTAGGTATGCTGGGTCAATTTTCGTTTTATATGTCACACTGACTCCCTTGCTGTAAAGATTCGGCTTAATGCTGCTATCTAGATGGAGCAGTTTCCCTTCCTGTTTGAGTGCAGGATGCAAATCAAAAATATAATGAAAAGTCACACTGATAATACGAAACAAATGAGCTTTACATCTCAAATCTAATGTCTGTGCTGTTATGATGTTTTCGTGGAAACTATACTGAAATTATGTACAAGGAAAAAAAACACGATAGAGATGCCCAAAACCCCAGCAGAAGAGACAATACTTGTTTAATATACACTGTCACCAAGCTTTCTTATTAAGAAAACACAACAACAACAAAAACCGCTACCGCCACCAAAAGCCACTGTTACACGGAACAAATTCACTTGCTCCTGAAACCAGGCATAGTCTCGACAAAAACAAAATGAACGGATTTCAAACAAAACCCGTTTACCAGTCTGTACCAACCAATAAAAGTTTCCATCTCGAGTCAACAAGGAAATAATGAAATAAGGCAACACAATTAAAAACATACAAAATACACAACAGAGCTGTACGCTTTCAACAGAAATATAAGCATCTGTGCATGAATGCACACGGTACATAAAATACTGAAGCTGATATACAGGGATTACAACAACAGACACAGATGCTACACCGCTAACAAACAATATTCATCAGATTGTTGACGATTAATATTAAGACAATGATGAATAGTTGCAACACATATGGCTCCAATAGAGCCGTGTCACAGCAATTAAATTTTTACAATAAAAAGCTCTTCTTAACTTGTACAAGATCAGGAGGTTTGAACAAATGGAGTAAGCCATCACACGAAATAAATCCAAATGTGTGATAAGCCTTTCCCAGTTGTCTCCCTTTACAAACGTATGTCAGAGAGAGAGAGAGAGCACTCACGTGGTCCTGAGCTGGCACTGGATACACTGAGGGAACAGGGGGAGTCAGAGTTGTAGTCCCTGGACGAGGCGTAGTCCCTGGAGGAGGCGTAGGAGGCGGTCTGGGACGGGTTGTAGGAGGTGGTGTCGTAGAAGTCGCTGAGCGCCGTCAGGTTGTGCTGCGACACACTGCCTCCTTCCTGCAGCATCCGTTCCCGCAGCACGCTGGCGTGAAGACGGGGGTCGCTGCGACTCCGCAGCAAGGAGCGCATGCTGGGGGTGGCCGAATTCTTACGACGATCACTGTAGTTTGGCAGTTCCCGGATAGGTACTGTGAACGAACGTAATCAAGTTACAGCTCCTGCGCTTGTGCATTAACGACCTGATGGTCAGTCTTAATCTACATGCGATTTATATCTAGTTTGAGCTATTGATTAGTCTTAGACTTTACGTGATTTATGCTCTAGCACACTCAGCTTTAAAGCATCTAAGCTACTGATCAATCTTAGACTTTGGGTGATTTACGTCTAAGCACACTCAGTTTTTAAGCATTTAAGCCATTGATCAATCTCATGTCATTTATGTATTAGCACATTCAGTTTTAATCAATCTGTAAAAAGCTTCATTCAAAGTTAATTCCTCTTTATTGTTCACGTTCAGTTTTCTTAAACATTTGCCGTTTGGTTTCATGATTGAGTCGCCTCCATTTTCTCAAAAAGGTCTTTAATCAATCGAGAAATACAAACTGAATGATGTAAAATAATCCACTGACAGCTACGTATTTGAACTTTTCGAGCAAGTGGAAAAGATTAAGACGGTAATGATGTCGAGTGATTTTCTTCACACAAAAAACAAAAACAAAAACAAAACAACCAAACAAACAAAAATTCGCGAGCTCTGGTGCAATATCCGTCTATCAACATCATCTACTTAAAGCAATCAAACCACAAAGTTAATGATGACACCCATACCATCAACAAATTTCTCTTAGCAGTAACATAACTCGGTCCTTACCTCGTCCCACCCCTACCACCAAGTTCCTGACACCGTCATATATTACTTAAATAATACATCAACAAGACAATATCTCTCCTTATGTATGACACAAAGGCTATGATGTTAATGAGGACATTCATCTACTCAAAATCTTGTTTATTGCCATCTGTTAATAACGGATTTGCTTTTCAGCAACTAGTTATTGTACTTACAGCCAACGATTCTATTTCCCAGCTTAGATATGATGTGGCTGTCGATTCACTCGGAATCTTTCCAAACCTTATGATGAACTCTGTGTGTGTGTGTGTGTGTGTGTGTGTGTGTGTGTGTGTGTGTGTGTGTGTGTGTGTGTGTGCGTGTGTGTGTTGTCAAGGCTTAAGAACCTACCGACATCCTCCTCCCTATGGTTCTTGATGAGTTCAGCCAGCTCTATGGTGTTGGCAATGACGGCCACTTGGTAGGCCGTCTGGTTGCTGTAGTTCAGGATGCTCCGGTCTGCACCACGGAACAACAGCACCCGGGCACAGGCCTCCTGTACACAAGGCAGCTGCGTGTTGTGGTGGACTGGGCGGTTTGTGGGGTTCATCAAATATAGCTGAGGTCCACAAGAGCTCTCAGCTCAGTTGCTAGTTCTTTCTTTACTGGTTTCTCTCCTGCACACTCTCCCCTCTCATTTTCTTTTAAGTCTCGGCCTCGGAAACGAGTGCACTCTAAATAAATACTATCAAATGATACGTGGATTAAAATGTGTACATGCCTGAGCGTGCGCGACGCGCGCACGCGCACACACACACCACACACACACACACACACACACACACACACACACGATACCACACACACTACATTTCACCAACGATACCATTCATCCTTTGGACCAAACTATAAGATGAAAAACAGAATCAGCAAGCAGCCAGGAAAGTGGTGTTTACCTGGTTGTAGGCAGCACAGACATGAAGAGGTGTGTTGCCACTGGCATTCTGAACGTCAATCTCTGCTCCGTAGAACAGCAAATGCTCCAGGTGTTGAACACGTCCGTAGCGACAGGCCTGTAGGACACAAACAGTTCACATGACGCTTTCTCTCCTATGCAATTATGGCAACAAAGCTGTAAGACACATAGGGTTCACGTGGAACTCTCTCTCCTATGCAATCCTGGCAAAAGGTCTGTAGTATACAAAGGGTTAACATGAATCATTCTCTCATATGTAATCATGGCAACAGTCCTGTAGTACACAAAGGGTTAAAATGAACCATTATCTCCTATGCAATAATGACAACAGGCCTGTAGTACACAAAGGGTTAACATGAACCATTCTTTCCTATGCAGTCATGACAACAGGCCTGAAGGACTCGAGGGGTTATCACGAACCACTCCCTCCTATGCAGTCATGACAACAGGCCTGAAGGACTCGAGGGGTTATCACGAACCATTCCCTCCTATGCAGTCATGACAACAGGCCTGAAGGACTCAAGGGGTTATCGCGAACCATTCCCTCCTATGCAGTCATGTCAACAACCCTGTAAGATACAAAGAGTTCACATGAACCATTCTCTTCAATGCAATCGTGACAACAGGCCTGTGCAACAACAAAGGTTTAACATGAACCATTCCCTCCTATGCAATCATGGCAACAGGTCTATAAAACACAAAGGGTTAACATGAACCATTCCCTCCTATGCAATCATGGCAACAGGTCTATAAAACACAAAGGGTTCACATAGATCATTCTCTCCTGGGCCTTTTGGACATTAAGAGTTCACATGAACCACTCTCTTCTGTATGCATTCATGGTACAGACCTGTGGAACACAGAGCTCACATGAACCATTATCTTGATCTATCATAGCAAAAGGCATGTAGGAAATATGATTCACGTGAACCGTGCTCTTCTGTACGATCATAGCAACTGGGCTGTTGGACAGAAAAGAGTTCACATGGGCCATATTCTTGTTTACTTCTTTACAATTATGACAACAGGCCTGTAGGACACGTGGACCATTCTCTCCTGTACATTCACTGCAGTAGGCCTGTAGGACACCAAGAGTTAAGATGGGCCGTTCTCTCCTGCACTTACATAGTCACACGCTTGTAGGACATACAAAGGTTCACATGCAGCATTCTCTTATGTGTAACCATAGCAACGGGCCTGCAAGACAAACATATTTCATATGGGCTATCCTCTCCCTACAATCATAGTAGCATGTCTGTAGGAAACAAAGATTTTTCACATGGATCATTCTCATCTGTCCAATGATAACTTGCTGTTGGACATAGGAGAGCTCTCACGGATCAATTTCTCTTGTACTAACATAGCAACAGGCCTGCAGGACACGAACAGTTTACATGGACATCTGTCTCCAGTAAAATCATATTTAGTAACAGGCCTGTTGGAAAAAAAATCCCATTGACCATTCTCTCCGGTACAATCACAGCGACAAGCCTACTGGGCAGTATACATGGACCATCTTCTCCTGTACAATCACAACAACAGTTCTGTAGAACATAAAGCGTACACATGGGCCATTCTCTCCTGTCCAATCTTAGCAACAGGCCTGCAGGACACAGAATATAGATGGACCATCTCTTCTGTCCAATCATAGCAACAAGCCTGTAGGACACAGAATACAGATGGACCATCTCTCCTGTCCAATCATAGCAACAGGCCAGTAGGACACAGAATATAGATGGACCATCTCTCCTGTCCAATCATAGCAACAGGCCTGTAGGACACAGAATATAAATGGACCATCTCTCCTGTCCAATCCTAGCATTAGTACTGAAGGACACACAGAGTACACATGGACCAGTCTCTCCTTACAATCATAGCAAGACGTTCACGTAGACCATCCTCTCCTGTACAGCATAGCAACAGCCTGTTGGACACTGAGTACACATGGACCATTCTGTCGTTCACAATCATAGCAACAGCCTGTGAGAGACACAGAGCATACATAGTCTATTCTGTCCCGTACAAGCATAGCAACAAGCCTGTAGGGCACATACAGCACACATGGGACCACTCTCTCTCCTATAACAGTATATTAACAGACCTGTAGGACACGCAGGGTACACATAGGCTATTCTCTCCTGTATTATCATTGTGATAAGACTTGAAGGACACAGTGAGTCAACAACAACAAAATCATTATCACTACTGTTATGACTACTGAAAATAACAATAATAATTAGAAGATATGATGATGATGATGATGATGATGATGATGATGATGATGATGATGATGATGATGATGATCATCATCATCATCATCATCATCATCATCATCATCATCATCATCATCATCATCATCAATAGTAACAACAATAATAATAATGAAAATAATCGGTGGAATTTTCGTGAAGACGACAATAATGATGTTGATTATAATGAAAACAGTGACAGCGTGCCATTTGTGGGTACGTTTCCGTTAGAAACACAGAACGGATTGAGAGTATTTTTTTTGTGTGTGTTCTACAACCTTGTACGTAACGAACATTATTAGTATTCCAGCATGCCCACACCATAATTGCCTTAATTAGTATCATTAATACTGCCTTTACCAAACCCAAGTCCTTGGGCAGTTTTAACACACCTCTAACCCCATATTTGCACGCACCCCAAGACAGCCGTTGCCCCTGTCAACGTGTTACGATCGGCAGTTTTCAGGCCATACATCATCATTCGTCAGTCCCGACCTTGAGCAACATTCCACCGGAATAATGATGGAGGTGAGGGAAAGGATCATGTCTTCACTCAACGGTGGTCGTGGCTGTCGTTTGTTTTAAACTCCAAAAGGAGAGAGAGAGAGAGAGGGGGGGGGGGAGAGAGAGAGAGAGAGAGGGGGGGGGGGGGGCTGAGCAAGCGGGAGAGAGAGAGGGGAGAAAGAGAGAGAGAGACAGACAGACAGACCGACACAGAGAGAGAGAGAGAGAGAGACAGAGAGAGAGAGAGAGAGAGAGAGAGTGTGTGTGTGTGTGTGTGTGTGTGTGTGTGTGTGTGTGTGTGTGTGAAATCCTTCTCTTTACTCACGTTCATTCTCACGCTTGTGCGTGCCAACACACACACACACACACACACACACCTTTCTTTTCTATTCATTCCCTCTCTGACCTGGTGGGCGTCCCACCATTCCTTGTCGTCGAGAATGCCACAAAGAATCGCTTGTGGAGCGCGTGCACACACACACACACACACACACACACACACACACACACACACACACATACACACACACACACACGTACGCACGTATATTCGCACATACACATATACATCCAAACACACACTCACAGGCGCACGCACGCACGTACACGCGCGCGCGCGCACGCACACATACACGGGTGCAGGCGCGTACCTAAAACCCTAAATGTGGGTCGTTAATTTTTCCCCGAGGGAAAGAAGCTACACCTAACACCAACCTAATTTAATCGTAACCATAACCATTTTCTTGTTTTTTGTTGTTGTTGTTGTTGTTTTTTTTGGGGGGGATTCTTTTTTTCTTCTTTTTCTCTTTTTTGGGATTGGGGGGTGGGGGGGATGGCGTGGAGTGAGAAATGTACTTACGAAACATTAGATTCTTTGTATGCGGATCAGCGATTGAGAAGATTCAGATTAAAATAAAATTTAAAAATCCAATAATAACATGATCTGCCAGAATCAGTGAGAGAAGAAGTCTTTTTGTAGGCTTTGTACATCCACTTTCAGAGTTATTCTCTCTCTCTCTCTCTCTCTCTCTCTCTCTCTCTCTCTCTCTCTCTCACACACACACACACACACACACACACACACACACACATGTATGCGCACTCCTTCCTCTCCTCCCTTCAACCTCCCTCACCTGGTGGATCTCGCACCATCCCTGGTCGTCGTGAGTGCCCACAAAGGCTCGCTCGTGGAGCAGCATCTCGGTGCAGGCCTGGTTGGTGTCGTTGGACACGCTGTAGTAGAGCGGCGTCAGCCCGCGGCCATCCTTGAAGTCCGGAGAGGAGCCCAGGTCCAGGAGAGCCTGCACGCAACGCACCACAATATCACTGACCGTTTCCATGCATGTAAAGAACGAGTCGGGAGGACTTTCTTTTCACTGTTACGCCATGCTTTAAGCAGCGTGCTCTGACTCAACAGCAGCTCTTCCATGGTTTGAGCTTTAAAAAAAAAAAAAAAAAAAAAAAAAAAAAAAAAAGACGCTACATCTGTTTTTTTTTCCTGGTTTTTGTTTCGTTTTTTTTTGTTTTTGTTTTATTTTTATCCGCTCAACAGCTGTTCCTTGGTTTGGCTAAAAAAAAAAAAAAAAAAAAAAAAAAAAAAAAAAAAAAAAAAAAAAAAAAAAACAAAAAAAAAGACCTACAGTCTGTCTTTCTTATTCATTCTGTTATATGCCCCCCCCCCCCCCCCCCCCCCTCCCCACCCATTTTCTCTCTCATTTTCCTCCACTTTCAGTTGAAATGGAGCCTGCAGTGTACCAGCGTCTCTCTCTCTTCCTCCTGTTTGACACCCCCCCCCCCCCCCCCCCCCCCCCCCCCGTACCCTCCCTTTTGTACAGTTATGTCAGATCACAGTTATATAGCTTTCTCCCCCTCTCAAAACTGAACATACATACACAGGCACAAATCGAACATCGGTCAATATCATGATCATGTTGTGTCTTCTACGTAATCATGAATACAACATGAAAAGGCTGATTCTGCAACTTTTACTGCTCGAAGACTTAGACGCTATAATGTCTAAATATACGGAAAGGTTGTCACAGAAAAGTCAAAAAGAATGCGGCGATGATACCCTTTAAGACCCCCCTTTCCCCACCCCAAACCTACCCTCTAACCATCCTTCCCCCGCCCCAGCTCATAATTTTCGTCCTGGCTACCGCTACCGAGTGCGATTCTTTTACAAACAATTGCAGCAACAGTCAAATGACTTTTGATAGCAATAAACTTAAGCTTCTAACACCTGTATTTACATATAAAAGCTTCATACAGATGTAGTTACGGTTAAGCAACACCAGTTAACTGCATTACTGTACACAGGATAGACGGGAAATATAATGAAGAATGAAATACAAAAAGACTATACAGTGAATTATGAGCAACTCAATGCATATTTTTAGCACAAAACCAAGTAAGCCATATACATATACTACGATTCTTATTTCTCCACGACACGTCTGGCAATACACGAAGCTGAATGATGATCCCACGTCAACGAACGTACTTTGATGGCCTCAGCGTTGCCGACGATGGCAGCACGGTGCATGGCAGTGAGCCCTGATCGGTTCCTGAAGTCGATGTGAGCCCCAGCGCTGACCAAAGATATTAGCACCTCTCTCGTCTTGTCCTTCCCCAGAGTGGCCGCCACAGTCAACGGTGTTTCTGCAACACACAGAACGTACACAGTAAGGGGCTGTGTCTGATTGCATGGACACACACAAGCTGAGGAGGCAAGGAAAGGGAGGCATTTGAAGCAGATACTGACGGGCTGATGAGCAGGAAGTATCATTGGTGGTGATTTAGGCCGAACTGATATCGCTTGCATTTGGAAGGCATTTTCTGTGTACAACTATATGTCATGAAATAAGTCACCCTTTCCTGCTAGACACTGAATGTGCTGAAACAGAAATGGATGTGAAGATGGGTCTTGGTGTTTTTAATTTGTTTCTCGGACAGTAACTTGCAAGATGCTTTAGACTAGTACTAATTGGGTGGTAAAAATCAAATTAATGATTGAGCTTGAAAATGTGATCCAGATTACCTTATTAGTCACATGGGTATGGATGAAGCTGTTTAAAAAGAGAGAGAGAGAGAGAGAGAGAGAGAGAGAGGGGGGGGGGGAGAGAGAGAAATTCCAAAGTCTCCACGACTTCGGTTTTTCACCTACGCACATGATGCTGACCAAATCCGTAACTGAAGATCCATAACAAAGAGTTTCTGATTCAAGTACCGTGGCCATAGCGGTAACCTTTGACACTTACTAAAGAAGATGGTCAGACACTAAGGAGTCACAATAGCACATGTCTTCAATGTCGCGCTTTATTTCTCAAGACGCACTGATTCCATTTGGAAGACGTTCCTGTCATTGTATAGGAAGACCACATCCGTGAAATGAAATTTTTTTTTTGTCTGAAAACCTTTCCATCGTCACACTGACCTCCATTGTCCTGGTCGTGGAAAATTGGGATCCAGGCCTTTGTTCGTCATCTTGTTCATCTTGTCCAGGTTCCCGTTCCTCACGTTCTCCAGGAAGTGTTTCAAGTTTGTCTGCAATGAACATTCATTCACATTCAGATCTCACCTCTATGGTGACATGTGAAAAGACTCATACACTGACTGACTGACTGAATGATGACGGAAGACAGGTATCTCTGCTCCCAGGGCAAGATGCAGTGACCAAATTAAGACCACACAAACATACAAACGAAAAACAGGTGAGTGACGGGGATAATAGAGGGAGCAGTGTGGGGGAGAGAAAAAGAGTGAGGGGCGAGAAGGGACGGAAGGGGAGGGAGAAGTTGGGCAGAAGAAGGCTCATAACAGGTATTGTAAAATCCCTTCCGCCTTTCAGTTCGTCTTTTCTTTCCAGATTTTCTTTCTCATTCTTTTTCTTCACATGTGTATCAAAATACTCTTTGTAATCACCCTGTTTTAACAGAGCGCACGTGCAAGCTTGTGTGTGTGTGTGTGTGTGTGTGTGTGTGTGTGTGTGTGTGTGTGTATGTGTGTGTGTGTGTGTGTGTGTGCGCACGCGCGCGCGCGCGCGCGCGTGTGTGTGTGTGTGTGTGTGTGTGTGTGTGTGGATCAGTGTTTGTATATAAATGTGTGTTGTGTGTTTGTGTGTGTGTGTGTGTGTGTGTGTGTGTGTGTGTGTGTGTGTGTGTGTGTGTTGATGTGGATGTGGATGAGTGTGTATAATGTGCGAGTGTGTGTGTGTGTGTGTGTGTCTGTGTGTGTGTGTGTGTGTGTCTGTGTGTGTCTGTGTCTGTGTGTGTGTACGCCCGAGTATTAAAGACTGTATCTGTTGTTTAGTGCTGTGCTGATTGCCACAAATTCTGTGCAGCTTCGGTATTTTGCATACCGCTGTGGGCTGTAAAAGAAAAGCTTCTTTTTGAATTCTTCTTCAGCGACTTGATGTTAATTACCGTACAGGAAGAGATGATCAGACAGGAGGAATTGACGCGGAGGGACAGGTCGTTGTATGGACGGGTGTGTGTGTGTGTGTGTGTGTGTGGGGGGGGGGGGGGGGGGGGGGGGGGGGGGGGGGGGGGGGGGGGGGGGGGTTAGTCATCGTGGGCCACATGGCTCTTAAGCTTGGGATTTTTTTTTTTTTCAGTATTCATGAATTACCATGCTAAGCGGGATGTACTGAAAAAATCAATCCAACCAGAGAATACAGGTAAACCCGCTTGATATTCTCAGGGTGATTACATTTTGATCACGCAAACAAAATCTGCATGCGTCTGTCTCTTCCCATGTGCTCCATCCACCCTTGGCCCTTCATCTTCGTGTGATGTTTATTCATTACATGTGAGTCATAAAAAGATATATTGCCTCTCTTGTTTATACTTCGTATAATTTGTTTGTTCTGTGCACAAGAACAAAAAAAAAAAAAAAAACAAGCAGACAGCTTTCAGGACAGACCTTGGAATGAAGCTGCTTGAGCTTTCGAGGATTCAGTTGTATCATTTTGTAGACACGTCGCTTGTATTTGAACTGCACACACACACACACACACACACACACACACACACACATAGGTGCGAGCACGCACACACACACACACACACACACACACACACACACACACAGAGAAAAATTAGACAGTTTTTGGTTAATGCATATGTTTATAAGATACACAGCACGCTGGAAGCAAACGCACTTTTAACATCGCAAATAAGTGCTTAAGAGTGAATATGTACAAATATACCTAAGTATGTAATACCGTACAAAATATACAATCTCTTATCCAACCCTTCTCCCTCCCATATCTCTCTCTCTCCAACACACAAGCATAGGGTGTTCACATGTTCACACACATGCACACAAACATGCATGCACGCACGCACGCTAACACACACACACACACACACACACACACACACACACACACACACACACACACACACAGTGAGAGTCAGACAAGCAGCCTAAGAATAAATCAGACAGACTGAAAACATAACTGACTCACTGAAGTGCCGTACAGTATCGGTTATGCGTTAAACAACTAAGTAATTACCAGGTAGATGACAAGAGGAATGCAACTTGTTCTTTCCGTTCAAAATAATGACCCCAACGAGGAAAATGTTAATAAGAGCTAACAGAACAGAACGGAAAAAAAAGATAATGTAATTCGAAGACAGGTCACACGACCACCAAAGAACAATTCAGTGTCAGCGTGAATGAACAACGAGGCACTGTCTGATCAGCACACAACGCTGTCATTCTTTCAATGCCCCCCCCCCCCCCCCCCAACCACCCCCACCCCCTTCCACACACACCCCTCCCGGATTTCCTTCTTTGCTCCTCCGAACCACACATCTGAACTTCTTCCCCTTCTCACTCTTCCTTCCTCACCCTAACATTCCCGACCTCAAGCCTCTCTTCACGTTTTCTTTCCTTGTTTGCGAAGACTTTCTTGGCACGCAGTGTTCATGTGATCGATTTTTTTTTTTTTTTTTTTTTTTTTTTGCTACATGCAAATGACATGAAATGGTGGCTCATAGATAATACCAGACACAGGTCAAACACTCTTTTGTTGTTGTTTTTCTCACTGTCGAAAAAAAAGACGCCCTTCTCCCCTACCCCCCTTTCCGAATTCTCTTTCTTGTGTCCCGTTCTATACTCTTCCTGTCACTGCTTTCGTCTCCTTTTCTTTCAGTGGTTCCAAACTCACTGTGGTATGCTTGAGGCAGAGGAGATTTTATCAATGACATGATTGTGTCAAGACAAATCAGCTCTTTTGCACTCAGGGCCGTGTCTTGTTTCTGGACTTGACGTGATGGAGGTATTCGGCTGCCGGAGGATGGAGGTGTGTGGGAGTAAGGGTTGGCGGGAACAGTCTCTACATCCGGCTGCTTCCTGCTTTGGTTCGTTCCCGCAGACATATATCATCCTTCTCTGTGT
>JADBJO010002592.1:77500-85000 GCA_016801955.1 Conus betulinus | reverse complement strand
TCTCTCTCTCTCTCTCTCTCTCTCTCTCTCTCTCTCTCTCTCCCGAGTCGTCTCGATCTCATTCATATCTGAGAGTGTTTAAAATGTACTGCTTTTCGTTATGACAAAAAAAAGAGTAAAATTTCATCAGAAAATCACCCCTACAATGCCCACTGACAGCATTACTTCCCCAGTCTTGCTTTCCGACATGGAAATGACGTCAAATTACATGCACAGAAAACATGTATATTTACGTCGTATGTCTTTACTGGTTCGATCCTGTTTAATGTATGTCTTGCTCTTGTTCTTCATACGCACACACATCGGCACACACTTTACAGACACATCCGAGCGTGAACACATGACCATACAATGAACATATAACCACACAAACCAGAGAATCTGAGATAAATAAGTTCCAGCGACTCTAAAACGGAAAATGAGTGATAACAACACATATGAAATTTAGTTCAACTACACTGGGAAAGCAAAAAGTCACTCACCAAGATAAGAAACGAAGTGAAACAATGACAAAAACGGCCTTCGCACAGTGTGGTCGACAGTGCACATATCCCAACCAGGGCACACCTGTGACCAGCAGGTTTCTCTCTCTCACACACACACAGAGACCACAACCTACAGAGCAGCCCCCCCCCCCCCCCCCCCCCCCCCCCCCCCCCCACACACACACGCCTCTTCTCTCCCCCGCCCCCCTTCTATGTGACGAACAAACTGGCCTGCCTAAAACATCCGACCCTCCTCTTCACCACTTTGCCTCCTTAACGACAGGCCCCTTCGGTCCTTTGTTACCCAGATACCGCAGCATCCCTGGCCAAGAGAGAGAGAGAGAGAGGTCGGGATAAAGCAGATAGTGGATGTGGTGGGAGTGGAGGGGAGGAGGGGGGGGGGGGTTGGGTGGAGTGGGGTGGGCTAATTGAACATCTTTTAGCCTTATACGTCTGTGTTTTGGAATGACGTGTGTGTGTGTGTGTGTGTGTGTGTGTGTGTGTGTGTGTGTGTGCGTGTGTGTGCGTGCGCATAAGCGTGCGAGCGTGCGTGTGTGTGTGTGTGTGTGTGTGTGTGTGTGTGTGTGTGTGTGTGTGTGTGTGTGTGTGTCTGTCTGTCTGTCTGTCTGTCTGTCTGTCTGAGTGTGTGTGTCTGTGTGTGTAATGTGGTGTGGTGTGTGCACACTGTGTGTGTATGAATGCGAGCGCTCGCGTTTGTCGTGTGTGTGTGTGTGTGTGTGTGTGTGTGTGTGTGTGTGTGTGTGTGTGTGTGTGTGTGTGTTGTTTTGTTGTTGCTGTTGTTGTTGTTGTTGTTGTTCTCTAAAGAACGCTGTGTGTTTTTAACCTTTGTCAGTGTTTGATGCGCGCTGACGGATGAATCGGACTGATGAACAGGTGTGCATACAATTACAAGTGTGCATGATTGTGCGAGAGAGACAAACGATATAAAACGGAAAAAAATAAACAAAAAAAGAAAACAGACATAGATATGAAAGAAAATGTTTGTATCAAGAACCTCTGGACATTGAGAAGATTAGACACGGGACTTTGAAGATACTTTGGGACTTGGAAACAGGGAATAAAAGGGGGGGGGGGGGGGGGAGGGAACAGGGGAAGAGCTGTTTTTTGGGGGGGGGGTCGGAGGGAGGCGAGCATTCTAAACAAATAATCTGGACCACTCCTGAGGCGAGCATTCTAAAACACACCACTCCTGACCCTCAACAAACTCCACCCCTAACCGATGCGGTAAAAACCGATGTAAAAGAGGTATGTCACTACACAGGAGAGGGATAGATCACTCTCCATTCCATCTGCATCCCTACCCATCCACCCCTGCATCCTCCTCCCTCCCTCCCGCCTCCCCTCCTAAAACAAACTGAAGCCTACACAGTGCTCAGTGTCATTCATCTGTCACCGACGTGGAAATAGGGATGATGATGATGATGTGCGTAGGATGCGCGGGGGCCTTGTGACACAAAACTGTGGGCCGAACGGTGAGTCATCGGGAAATAACGAATCACCTACACAGCGCGTCGCTGATGGATCTAAACAGAATCCTGAATCATGGTTACGAAACTGATGTAGGATAATATCCAGACTTAAAAATCTTATCTGTGGATCGGGAAAAAGAACTGAACACACACACACACACACACACACACACACACTGGAGCACGTTGTTCACATCAAACTATCATCCTAAACGTGATACTCGGTCAGACTTCATGTAGGCCTAACTCCTCTCTCCCATCCAAACAGACCTGATACGCTCCAGATGTTCTCTTCACAGAAACTACACATACACACACACTATCGGTGACTGTCACTGTTTGACTGTGATGACAAGATTCCCTGTGTGACAAGCTTTGGATATACCTGACGTTTAGGGACCCCTTCCTATTTTCAACATGAACTGGACTGAAGAAAACGTTTCTCTATCATCAAAAGAGCATATCATATCAAATTTTATCATATCGTGTCATATTGCATTGCATTGTATCGCATCATATCATATTATACCATACATCATATCATATCAGATTGACGCTTATAGGTGTTTTTTTTTTTTTTTTTTTTTTTTTTTTTTTTTTTTTTTTTTTTTTTTTTTTTTTAATTCAACACAGCCAGCGCAGTCTTTACCATGTTGTCTGTATCATCTAAGGAGGGGGGGGGGGGGGGGGGGGGGTGGGGGATCGGTGCCGAGTGGTCCTGCAATTAGTTCACATCAAATGTTTCCAATGTCTGTTCATGTGGCTTTGGGAAGTATTGCGAGCTCCTAGAGTCACTATACTGAAGAATAGATCATTCCCGGTGTTACATGTGCGCAAACAAGTTGGGTGTTGGTTGCTGGTTTCTTTAACGTAAGGGTGGCCGGTTTTATTCCCGGCAGAGCAGACCTAAAGATCAAAGCGAATGAAACAGACAGACCTACATATCAAAGTAAACGAAATAAGAAAGCATATTACACGTTCCATGAAAGCGAATTAAGCAAGCAAGTTGGCATATTCGGATCAATTCTACTTTGACATTTGACAGAAAGAAATAATCTTTCTAAGGGAAGTTACCTAGCTTAATAATTTTATTGGTGGCCCGACAATGAAAGTTACCTAGATTGCAATTGTTCTTCTTTTTCAAGCATACTACTAATTTTCTCACCTGGAGGAGAAGGGGGGAGGGGGGGGGGGGGGGGGGAGGCGGAGAGAAAAAATAAACATACCTCAAACTGACCTTCACTATTAATCCCAAGCCGTGTCAATTTTTGTCCAAAATCACAAAATCAATTTTGTTATCTGCTTACTCGGAATCCGAACTAGAATTTGTTTATGTGACGTGTGTCTTTGACGTCACAAAGATAACTCCGCGCTGAGTGATAAGGTTATGCTGTGCAAATGATTTTTTTTCAACAACAACAACAACAACAACAACAAAATGAAAAGAAAAAAAACACCGACTCTTGCTTTAACCGTCACAAATGAACATTTTCTCAGACACAGATACTGTTGAACAGAGTAATCATATGTTCCATCAATTTAGCTCAGACATACCGAAAAGCGTTCCTCGAACTGACAAGCTGGTGACGCCAATGTTGACACAACACATTCCGCTAAAGCTGACGTCAAATGACTTTTTCGAAGCAGACACCGAAACAAGTTGACAGGGAAAGGGAAGGATGAAGGGCGGGAGGGGCAGGGAGTGGATATGGAGGAGGGATGGGTGCTGGGGCAGATGTGTTGAGTACTGCAAACGTCTCCCTCAACTCTACAAAAAGAACAGCAAAGACCGTCGCACACACATACACACACACTATACGCGCGTGCACGCTTCCACCCTCACTCTCCCTACTGCCTTCGCACAAACGCAGGGAGGCCATGACACACACGGTGACGTCTTTTTCTGTTGTGACCTTTGTTTCTGTTTTAAGAACAGTGGCTGGGGAAAAAAAAGAGAAGAGAAAAAATAAAGAGCAGCATGTCCGGGCCTTGCAAACAAAGCCCAACCATACCACCACAACCCTAGCCATAGCAGCAGCAAACAACGCACAAATATGTGGGTTTGATACAGAGGTCGGAAAATCGATCGAACAGTTCACATGACATTTTTTCTACGTTCAAGAACATAAATGTTAGCCAGCAGCACGTGTCACCAGATACACCCAGTGTATTCTGCAACAGGTGAAAGCCAGGTCGATCGAGTAAGTCGATGTGCACGTAAATGCGCGGATGATACCGATTGAAACCGCACGTGCTCGCGAGCTTATACTTGTCGTAGCCACGCCTACTTCAAAAAACCGAACATACACACGCAGACAATGGAGAGAGAGGGGAGTGGCGGTTGCGGTTGGACAACGGGCGGGGAAGGGGGGGTCTAAAACGCTAATCCATTTTTAATGAATAAACTCAAATGACTCTAGAAAGTCGTATGCACATACAAAACACTCGGCATTTCTTTACTTATTCTTATTTCATTTGAAAATGTGAATCAGTAAATTGCAAAATAAATTGCAACTGAATGCACAAAGAAAATAGCTTGGGGCGGAGGGTGTGTGTGTGTGTGTGTGTGTGTGTGTGTGTGCGAGTGAGTGTGCGTGTGTGTGTGTGTGTGTGTGTGTGAGCGTGCGTGCATGCGTGCGTGCGTGCGTGTGTGTGTCTTGCTTTCATCTCTAATTATATAAAGCTTATTTCGCCACTGACTCTAAAATGCATCGGTGAAATTAAACTAAATTTATCAAAAACATACCCAGAACTGCTCTTGTTTATATTAAAAGAGGCTCATTAGTTAAACGCTGTTGCAAACATCAGCCACCCCGTTCCTACACTGGGCTTACCTGTTACATAGACTTAAACCATGTATTTCGTAACACATTTTACACTGTAATTAGATCTAAAAACAATTCATACTTTGAATTTTGAACTAAATCTCAGTTGATAGGCGTTTTTTCGAAGATCAATTTTGATCTACTTCAGATATAATGGGGTGACTTTTTTACATGCATAAGTCTATGCATGTGCATACTTTAATTCGAATACATATGCGCACAAGACAAACTTTCGCATGATGTTGGCGCATACAATCGATCCATCCATCTACTACAGACAAAATGCCATGTTTTTTTTCATGAACACTGGGCTTCCATATTATCACTCCCTCAATTTCTTTGCACTATCTTTAAACTTGTTCAACTGACAAAATTCAAGAGCGATGGGAAAAGTGTAACAGCAGTCAACTGTCAACAACACTGAAAAACAAAACAAGCGGAAGACATAAACACTTCATATTCAATGAACATAACTACTACATCTGCATACAAAAATAAGAGTCTGCTAGTGTTTTCGATATTGAGCCACACTATTCCTATACTGAGTCACTATGCTGAGCAACTACATTCAATATCAATAAACGTGGGTGCTGAGTTTAGAGACAGAAAAATCAAGAGGCCATTCCTTAAAGCCATCGCCGGTTTACAAAATCTGACCTGAACTGCGTGCAGGAGGGAAACGCGAACGAGCAAACACATAAATCTCCACCTGTTATGAAAATCTGAACATAGTTCTGATACCGCGTGCTCTGCAGTTACAGCAGTGTAATTAGCACACGGATGAAACAAGTCAGTTGGGCCTACTCGAAAAAACTTACACGTTGAATATTACATACTTGTATGGCACGACATGAGCCACACCTCATGCGCACCGCACACAACTTTACTGCGTCGACCAAACCGGCTCCGACACATATGTATACGCCTGTAAATCATGATCAGTCGAGGATGGCTCAGTATTGGAACATGGTCAGTACACCCCCCCCCCCCCCCCCCCCCCCCCCCCCCCCCCCCCCAACTCGGCCCTGTTGTAGACACCAGTACCAGTCGAGCCCAGTATCTCTGTCTGCCAATCAGCAGCTATCACATTATCACATACAGAAAATAGTTTTGATCCTTAACGGGTTTTGTTTTGTTTTGTTTTGTTTTTTGTTGTTGTTGTTGTGTGTTGTTGTTGTTGTTTTTTGTCTTTTTCTGATCACCGAGTTTTCTGATGTGAACAGTGAACCGCGCACAGAATTGCCAAACTTTTACATACTCCTTGTCAACATTTTTAAATAATAAAAAACGTTAAAGTCTCGTAATCTAACGGCCGTTTGGCAGTAACCAGTTAGAAGTGTCATGAGAACGGTTTAACGGAAGGCTGAATCCAACACTCTCCTTCCGGAGCCTTAAACGTCCCTGTACTGAATCAGATGAGGGAAAGGCCAGCCCATGTGCTGCTGGGTGGACAGAGAGTTGTCAAGCGGTCAAAAATCCGACCCCACTAGTGGTTCGAACTCCTGGCCGTCAGCTCCACAGCCGAACGACTTGACCATCTGCCTGAGGGGCCCCTGTTCGTTAAGAGGCTGTATCATCCGGGGAAAATACCAGTAAAGTATGATGGTCAATGCACGAAGTGGACAAAGCCCGTCAGTCCTTAGATACCGCCATAAAATAACAACAGTTGGCGTAAACTGTCCACGCAGTAAAGTTAACAGGCAGCAGGTACAACGTTTGCCAAAGGAAGGTGTTGGGCCAACATCAACCGCCGTATCAGATCTGACATCATTTGAACCGAAGCTGGTTCCAAAGGTCATGATCACAAGTGCCTGTCACTTCACACATCTGTCACAAGACCTCCACTGTCACCCGCACAGCTACTGTTTGAAGTCCTTTGTGAGTTGACTGCCAGATCGAATTCCGGTGATCAGTGTTGAACGACACCATCCACATTAACACAACAACAACAGTAACAAACAAACGTAAGGACAAACAGACGCTGCAGAACAAATAGCTAGCATCCACTCAAAGCAGTATTTTCATTGTCACAGCCTAGTCGCCAGATTGTGCAGAAACCACAACAACCGGGCGTTTCATAATAAGCAACAATAGAAGTATCTTAAAAAAAAAAAAAAAAAAAAAAAAAAAAAAAAGGTAAAATGCAAAGACTCTCATCTGTGGAACAAAAATTAACGAATGCGTCACGGTGAAAGGCAGTAATTAAACACACACACACACACACACACACACACACACACACACACACACACACACACACACACACACAAGTGCTTGCACGCGCTAGAGAGAAAGTTGTAACTTACGTTAATTTATAAAGTGTAAAATGAGAGAAAAACGAAATCTCCTTAAAGCACCCCAAATAGCATCAGTAATTTGCGTGAACAGACACAATCACTTTAGCCTTGTACTAACTGACTACATGCCTCGTTCAGAATAACTAGCTTCTGTCCTTGTGTCAAACACTTGTTATTTTAAATTTCTCTCAACCACTTCATCTCATTGTACCAGAAATGCACCGAGCGTATATTTCAATTCTTTTTAACGGGGGCAGGAAGGGGGGGGGGGGGGGGGGGGGGGGGGGGGGGGGGGGGAGAACGTTAAACTGGATAAGGGAGAAGGCATGGGATAAGGATGGTGGGTGTTATTGCGTGTGTCCATGTGCTTTTCCGAACATCAAAAACACGACTTGTCATGTCA
>JADBJO010002592.1:52500-62500 GCA_016801955.1 Conus betulinus | reverse complement strand
GAGTGGGGGAGGAACCGGAAATCGGATTTGATTATTCATAGGTCACAGGTCACAGGTTCAACCAATCGGTGCCTGGCTGACGTTCTCCCAATAGCCGCAAGTCTAAATCAAACACAGGCTGCTTGTTCGCAGTCGGCGTAAAAATAAATAAATAAATAAAACTGGCCCTGTGACAAGTGCATACAGACTGTCTTTGACAACTTGCATCTCACAATTCCGTAGTCTGGTCTTGGTTCACCGTTCAGTTAATATTCATTTCTAATTGGCCTATTCACATAGGTTGTAAAATCAAACCAGGGATAAGATTACGCATGCGCAACTTGGAGGGAGAGGGGTATAATTGAATGGTATACAGCTATGAATGAAATAATCAACGTTAAACGCACGAGTACAGTCCCTTAATTGAAAGTAAACTTTACCTCGTAAAGTGTTGTCTCTTCCCCCACAATATGAAACAACGAGCTCTTCAATAAATCCCGGTTTCAAACAGCAGCCTCTTCAAAGATCTCTTTGTTTCCCCGCAATGATGATCCTTTGCCGTTTCTCTTCTCAACAACGACAGTGTCAACACAGCTGTGGGGCGAAAGGTCCGTTCCACTCGGTGGTGTGCCAAACACGACAAAAATCGTGACCAGTCAAGCCGTTCGCCTTGATGTCCCGATCGTTTCTGTTTTCTGGCCCCCGACAGCAAACTCCAGCACTTCCCTCTCCTTTCTCTCCCTTCCGTTGCCTTCCCTACCTCTCCCCCTTCCGCTCCCACCCCCCCAACCACCTACTCCCTCACTATCCCTCTTTCTTCAATCTCCCACAGCCTCAGTTTCTCTTTTTTACACTGATTCGTGACACCCCCCCCCCCCCCCCCCCCCCCCCCCCCCCGCCCCCCCCCCTCACCCGCTCACCTCTCTCAATATACACGACATTCCTGTCCTGTGAGCCTGCGCAGTCCCCCTCCTCTCCTTCCCCTCACACTTACTTTTGATGAAGGGGGGCTGGGAAGCTGCGACGAACTATCAAGGCACAAAGACGCTTACCTATTCTGTGCTGTGTGAGTATGCTGGGTGTCAGGGGATGCTGTCGTGCCTGAAATGTGAATCAATATCCCTGTGTCAGTCAGTGCACACGTGTGCAGAAACAGCCTGCTTTCCTCTGCACGAGCTGTGAACGTGAGTAATAGCCCCAGGATGGCCATACAGGGGTACCGGTGACCGTCAAACAGCACCTAAAGAATGTGATGGTAAGACCGCAGGCCAAGATGCTTTTGAAAACAATGAATATTAGCACACACGCACAACGCATTGTAAACGCTGTGAGATGTGAATCACAATACACTGCATTACACACAACAGTATACATATCGGAAACGTTAGTAAGGCATACTCTTGGTTTATTACCACAACAGAACCAGTTAGAATTACGGAAATATCCTTCTAAAACCACCATGAGCTGCGTAACCTCATTCTGGATGCGTTGATGACAGAAGGAAAAAAATAGTAAGATCAAAGTGACAGGAGAAATCTCTGTGGAGAGTTTCTGTTTCTTTAAAGTCAATGTAAAGTCGATCGTTTGTCAGGAATCAGTAAATGTCATGAGCTGTGTGGGGTACAAGGTCAGAAAGGCAGCATCAGTTTCACCTGTATTTAGACCGTTAGCGTCAACGGGCAGCCTACACACGTCGGAATCACATTACAATCTGAACAGATGGCGTGTTGCACTTTACACAAAAGGTTAAAGGCATCATGGCAGAAGCGGCAATTCTGATAATAGAGCAGGGATACAGGATATAAATGTGAATACCACAGATCCAAGTCATGCTGATAGCACAGTCGACAACGGACTCTATTCCGCTTCATGCCCACAAACGGAACTTGTATGTGTCCCTTTGTATCTCCGCCCAGAAGGTCCGTTTCCACCTGCTATTATTTTGTTTGTTGGTTAGTAGGCAAGATCATACAGAAACTGTCAAACGAATTTTAAACGAAAGCTGGCAGACACTTTGAATGTGGTTGTAACAATGATTTCTGTAAAATTTTAATGCTACGCAAAAACCGATTTAGCTTTGGTATGAATTCTGATCAAAGAGCTGACCCAGAATCCGTTTTGAAGATTATTATATATTTTCCTCTGAATATGGCCTAGGAGAAGCTTTTTTTGATAAACGGGTAACTGTTGAGAAATATATTTTCATGGAATATCAAACCTTTGCACAGATATTAACGTTGACACTTCCTATGTTATAAACCTGTTTACAAAAAAAAAAAAAAAAGAACTACACACGGAAGTAACTCACCAGACCGTAAGAAGTATCACTTCCCCTGGCGCACAGATATCAACGTTGACACTCCCTATATTATAAACCTTATTACAAAAAAAACTACATGGAAAGTAACTCACCAAGGCCGTAAGAATTATCACTTCCCCTGGCGGTAAAAACAAAACAAACAAAACAAAACAAAACAAAACTTTTGTGTAGTAGAGGTCCGCGCTCTCCCCGAATACTTTTCCAGTTTGTCTCCCCCCCTTTTCATTTCTTTTTCAAGCAGAAATATGCATGGGCTATCCGACGAAAGATCAGCGCCTCAGAATGAACGATTACTTCCTTTCTACACAAGTCCTTACCTTTGTGCCACGGCAATCCTCTTATTGGAAAAAGAGGCAGCCCTCCGCTGAAACCTTCCAGTCTTTTGTTTGAGGATGACATAGTGAAGCTGATCCTCTTAGGTCGGGGCCCCGAGCCCCCCTCCCCCTTCCCACCATAGTTCTGTTCTCTCCCCATCCCCGGGCCTTTCATCCCCTCTGCTGCAGTTATCAGCTCCTGCAGCAGAATCCGTGTCTCGGTCGCAAGTTTTAAATTCCATACTTTATAGTCACCATGACTCCCTTTCCAACCACTCTTCCCCCCTTTCCTCCTCTCCTTCCCGCGCGCGCGCGCGCGCTTACACACACACACACACACACACACACACACACACACACACACACACACACACACACACACACAAAACACTATTCTCACACATATTCAATGCACATATTTCTGGACTAAACTAATTTTTAAAAATCATGATAATGATATTAATAATAACAACTGCAACAACAATAATAATAATGATAATAATGACAATAGTAGTAGTAGTAGTAGTAGTAGTAGTAACAAAGGATACCTTCACCAAGATCAGTGGGTTTGGTTTTGTTGGCGAGCGGAGGGGGAGGGAGCGGATAAGGGGATGTTGTTGTTTTTTTTGTTTTTGTTTTTGTTTTATTTTGTTTTGTTTTGTTTTTGTAGTGAAAGATGGCACGACCTCGTTGTGATTGATCAGTCAAGCATTGAGCCTATCGTCTCCACACACGAAAGTCTTCCTCGTTTGTCTGCTCGAGTATGCGCGAGTATGCACTTTGTGTGTGTGTGTGTGTGTGTGTGTGTGTGTGTGTGTGTGTGTGTGTGTGTGTGTGTGTGTGTAAAATTGTGTGTGTGTGATTGTGTGTGTGTGTGTGTGTGTGTGTGTGTGTGTGTGTGTGTGTGTGTGTGTGTGTGTGTGTGTGTGCGAGAGAGAGAGATGGGGGGGGGGGGGGGGGGAGGGAGGAGCAGACAGACAGAAATAGAGAGAGAGAGAGAGACGGAGAGACAGAAACAGAGAGAGAGAGAGATAGAGTATGTATGTATGCGTATGTCTATGTGTGTGTCTGTGCGTGCGCGCTCACGTGCGTTGTTTGTGTACGTGCGCATGTGTGCATGCATGTATGTGCGCGCACATGTGTGTGCGTGCGTGCGTGGGAGTGTGTGTGTGTGTGTGTGTGAATGGGTGCGAGCACTATAGATGGAGAGAGAGGCGGAGAGAGGGGAGAGAGAGAGAAATAGAGCGAGAGAGAGAGACAGAGACAGAGAGACAGAGAGAAAAAAGTCCTTGACGGTGACTCTGAATGCAGCTATTCACCAAGTCTGGACCCGTTTACTGTGTACATAATCTGAAGGCTTTAGTTTGCTTGCAGGGTGTGCGCCCTTAAGTGTATTTCAAACAGGACGTGGATGACACTGACCCAGTGGCAACCGCCTCGACATATGCCGCAATTATCACATTTGCATGAATGTAGTTTACGGCACTTTGAGACAGTAACCACACACACACACACACACACACACACACACCTGCACGCACAGACACACATACACGCGCGCGCGCACACACACAGAAAGAGACAGACAGACAGACAGACAGAGACAGAGACAGAGAGACAAAGACAGAGAGGGGTGGGTGGGAGCACAACAACAGCGACAGTAATACAATAAATCATTACTGCCATTGTCATACATCAACAACGCCACCAACAGCTGCGACAATCACAAAAGGAAGGGCATACTGAGACAGCTTATGAATTTGGAAAAAAAAAGTGTTTTGAAAATACCATTTGGACATAAGAAGAAGAAAAAAAAGAGAGGTAGAGGGTGGCGAAAGGAAGACGGGGACGGTTGACGAGGGCTGAGGTGTCAGGTCAGGTGACATCTGTAGAGAGAGGAAGATCCAGAAAATGAGGAAAGAACAATAGAAATAGATACCAAAGAAAATTAACAAGTGAAAAAGAAAGACAGAAACGAGTGGACCAAAAGAAGCACACAAAAAAGAAACACAGAAAGTGAAAAAAACACACACTACAAAAATATGCATTTTCTTACAAACAGGAACAACAAAGAAAGGAGAAGAAGAATGAAAGAAGAAACGGAACGAAAAGCGGAAAGAAAGAAAGAAAAAAAAAAAAATAAGAAAGAACACTCACCATTCCCACCCTGAAACGACCCAGCAAAAGAGTGCTGTTTTCATTTTTCGTATGTTGTTATTGTTGCTGCTGTTGTTTGTTTCCATGTCTTTCCATTCGCTTTCATATTCTGCTCATACCTGATCCAGCGGACTTCTTTACACGTTCCAAACAAACTGTGTGTTCAGCAGGTGTGCAAATGTACGCGTCGGGAGAACATTAATTTCGATTCTATCCATGAAAATCAAGCAGAAAATGAGGAGTGCGAGACATTACGGAGCATTACACACAGAATATTAAGCACATGAGTATATTCATTCGAATGCAAGCAAGCAAGCACGAACGCCGGGAAGCGTGCACACACACACACACACACACACACACACACACACACACACACACACACACACACACACACACACATACACAACACACACACACACACACACATGCGCGAACGTGTTTCACTCACACACTCACTCAGACACATACACACACGCGGCGCGCGCACGCGCGCACGCGTGGAAGCACGCCTATACAAATTTCACTTGAAACTCACATATTTGTACACAGGCACGCACGAACGCGCGCAATCGAAAATTTAATTTTCACTCACACATTTGTACCTGGGCGCGCACACTACCCCTTACCAACCAAACAGAGAGAGAGAGAGAGAGAGAGAGAGAGAGAGAGAGAGAGAGAGAGAGAATGAGGAATGAGACACAGACAGACACAGACAGAAAGAGAGAGGGGGAGGGGGAGAAGACACACACACACACACACACACACACACACACACACACACACACACACACACACACACACGCTCACGAATCGTTGAACACAAACGCAATGCAAACCAACAAAATGTGATAGCGCTGATGCCACTAAGCCACAGTGTATCTCGAACTGTGCATCAATCAGCTTACTGATTTTTTTTTTTCACATGTCACATAGATAAAGCTTCACTCACGTGGCTTTAACTGCATTGTAAACAAGGCTTGATCTGGTGAGTCAGTGTCAACATTTAGATTTTGACTGGGGTACTGGGACAAGAGACAGACGACAGAGAGAGACAGAGAGAGAGAGAGAGAGAGAGAGTAGTGGGACGAGAGAGAGACAGACAGAGACAGACAAGCAGAGTCACAGCAAGACAGACAGACAGACAAACAGGCAGACAGACAACAGACAGAGTCTAAATCCAAACGACTACGCATCATAGGACTGAAATGTCTGTATACCCAGCTCCATGCAAAACTGCAGTTCAAAGTTCATGCTGACCGGACTGTTAAAATCACTGCGAAAACACGTCGGGGGGTGGAGGGCTGAAGGGTGTGGAGGAAAATATAGAAAGAAAGAGCATGAGAGGCAGAGAGACTGAGAAAAAAAAAAAAAAAAAAAAAAAAAAAAAAAAGAGGCGCCTCTCTCTCTCTCTCTCTCTCTCTCTCTCTCTCTCTCTCTCTCTCTCTCTCTCTCAAACACACACGCGCGCGCGCGCGCGCGCACACACACACACACAGATCAGATCCCCCCCCCTCTCTCTCTCTCTCTCTCACACACACACACACACACACACACACACACACACACACACACACACACACGCACGCACGCACGCACGCACACACACTGAAAGCGACAAACAGATAGGATGACAGACAGACTGACACGAAGAGAGACCGACGAAGATAGAAACCGATAATCAAAAAGAGAGGCTAGAAGCAGACACAGGAGCTTCAGGGTATCTGTGTAGATAAACAGGACGCCCTCGACCCCTTTGAGCACAGCCTGAAGGAGAGACTCACACACGCTTCAGAACGTGAAGAGGCCTCAACGTCGCTATCCCCATCAGCGACCCTCCCAGTGCCTCCACTGTCTTCAGGTAGGTGCCTCCACACCTGAACTGTCCACCCAAACCCAGGCCGACCAGGAAAGACGCCATAGGATCGAGGATCAACCGACGATGTCTAGAAGAAAAAAGGGCAACGAAGAGACTAATACTGAATCCTCATAATGCACTGCGCGTGGTAAACTCTCCAACTTGTTCTCAATGCTGTGGATGACTGACCTACCAGACTCACATTCAAATGACCTGAACGTGCTCATTTCCTGGTCTTCAGGCCTAAACTTCATTACCATTATCATCCGTGAGCCCTTCTTCTGTCCAAAAACTTAGTTCTTCGTTTTCAAAAGATAAAGAAATAAACAACCAAACAAAACGAAGTTTAAGCCGCTGTGTATGATGTGGGTGTGAGCACCCATAGTTTATCAGAAGTAATGGATGTGTGCACACCCACACTATGCACAAATGAGTACTCACTTTTTTCCCTACAAAAAGCATGGGTTTGTGCACACTCACATCATTCAGAAATACATCTCCACGTGTCCTATGCTGTAATGCATGGGTGTATATGCACCTCTAAATGGTACAGATCCTCATACAGGAAAGGATGAGGCAGGAACGAACAAGACAAAAGCTATGTGACAAAACTTCTCGAAAACTGAACTTCCGTTCTTCTGATAACTGATAACAATGTCAGTATATAACACAACAACCAGTAGTGGATCGAGAGAGAGAGAGACAAGACAGACAGACAGACAGACAGACTGACTGAATGAATGACAGACAGACAGTCAGACATCTAGATACAAGCAGATAGAGACGGACTGACAAACAGACTGGGATATCTGTTGATTGCGAACAACACACTGGAAAAAGCTCACTCTAATCTAAAGCACACATCAATCCGGGCTTGCGATACTTAGGAACCTCTGACAAACAGACAGGCGGTCCTAACACAGCGCGGCTGTTCCCTCCCAACCTCCCTGAAATGGCTCTGTGTTTGCTGACCAAATAAATGACAACATGCAACGCAGGCCAAGGCATCCTGTCTGAGTCAGTTCAAAAGAATCGCGATGAAAGGAGGGGCTAGAGAAAGAAGAAGGGGTTAGAGAAAGAAGGAGGAGGAGAAGGAGGGGGGAGGAGGAGGAGAAGGAGAAGAAGGAGGAGGAAGAAGAAGAGGAGGAGGAGGAGGAAAAGAATTAGAAGAAGAAGAAGAAGGAGAACAACAACAACAACAACAACAACAACAACAACAAGGGATTAAGAATGGACAGAATAAGAAAGAAAGAAAAAGAAAAGAAAAGAACAATAAATGAAGAAAAGGGAAGAAAAAAAGTACTGCAGATTTTACTTGTTCTGGATCTCCTTCATGGTCTGTTCTGGAACGTATGGCAAAACAGAATTCTTCTTTAGTGTTGTTTCCTTGTGAATCTATGGCAAGCGCGTACCAATAATGTTCTTCTGTACTGTAGTTCAAGGTAAGAATGATGGATTCTTATTATGCTCGCTGTCTCAGAAAACGGCCGCTGTCCAATAATTTTCTTTTGTTTTGTTGGGTCAGCTTTGTTTGTCCTACTCGCAGAAGACTCGAGGTCCAAAACGTGTTGCGTCTATACTGTCCTCTGTTCGTTCCATTTGTTTGGCGGTCCAACAACCCAGTACTCCTCCCTCAGTAAAGGCGAAGAAGGGTGGGGGGGAAGGAACGGGGGGGGGGGGGGGGGGCTAAAAAAATGTGTATTCTTCAGTTTGTTCCGCGGGTTTAAAAAAAAAAAAAAAAAGTTTTCACTACGTTTAATTCGGCTTCAGCCCTGATGGCTTTCAAGCCAAAATAAGTTATTACAGATGCACATCAGCGATGCAATGTAAAGATTATACACATATAACAATGATGCAAATTCGTTTCAACAAAAAAGGAAAGGAATCGAACAAAGCCACCTACGAACAGCACGATACATGTGAAAACAATAGATGTTGTATGGCATTCCTTCAGTTTTCTGATTAGCAATATTTACATAGTTCTGTAGACAATGCATCAATGGCTAGTATAACAAAAATATTCATCTACCGAGCGTAATAAACTGAGTAACTTCCTTCTAGAAATACTGTTGAAAATTTCACATTTCATTCATATTTGGGTGGTGTTGGGAGGTAAAAGAGCTGTACACGTGTTCTCTAGTAATGGGTGTGAATAGTTAAAACAGATAATGAAAATCATTGCTCATTTCACTGATATTACTGATATTATGATTACACACACACACACACACACACACACACACACACACACACACACACACACACAAACGCGTGCATGCATACACACACACACACACACACATACACACACACACAAACGCGTGCACGCACCGCACACACACACACATAAACGCGTGCATGCACACACGCACGCACACACACGCACGCACGCACGCGCACACACACACACACACACACACACACACATTTCTCTCTCTCTCTCTCTCTCTCTCTCTCTCTCTCTCTCTCTCTCTCTCTCTCTCTCTCTCTCTCTCTGGGGGGATAACACATAATGTGAAAAAACCTAGATGACGAAACATAGTATTAATTTCCCACTCCCCTTCTCTTCCCCCCAAAACAAAGCATTGAACTATCCCCCCCCCTCTATCCATCTTCTCTACACCCTGGGGACGACACTCGCATTAATGGCGAACGCGGAAGGAGAGGTAATTCCCGCAGCACCATGTCTGACTCTGATTGGATGCGCTAACCATCTGTTCTCTTCGCACATCCGGGCACCGCTAATGGCCACTGCTACTCATAAATCAGTGCCTTTCTTCTTGACCGATTTCCACCCGTGATTCACTGTTGGTTCAGAGATTGAAATGTGGGTGGGTGGGTGTATGCCCGTGCGTGCGTATGAGAGCGCGAGCGAGCGGTTACGTACATTTGTGTGCGCGTGCGCACGTGCGTACATCCATACGTGCTTGAGTGCGTGCGTGCGTGCGCCTACGCGCTTGCGTGCGTGCATGTGACGTGGCTTAGTTTATGCGTGTTTGTAGTGATGGGTCTTTACTTTGTCTGGCTTGGTTTTATTTTGCTTCTAATCCATGATGAGATTTGGGGGACTAACCGTACTTTAAAAATCTCTTAAAACCTGCGCTGTTTGTTGTCAGTGAAATACTGTTTTGCTTTGTTTTGTTTTTTTCAGCTCTGTAATGATCCAACGACAATGAGGACGATGTTGATCCAGTCCACAAGCTTGCAACACCCCCCCACTCAAACAACTATAGAAACAGAAGGGCTAAGTCATCAATAAGCAACCCTTATAGTGACAGACTGTGGTCTCGGACGAAAAAAGCCGTATATCGTAATCAAAGTCCTGGACCACACACACATCCCCAAGAAACCGTTAACAGAGCAGCTGGCTCT
>JADBJO010002592.1:40000-47500 GCA_016801955.1 Conus betulinus | reverse complement strand
GTGTCTATGAGACAGATGCCGCTGGTCGTACGTCCAAAGCAATTCTTCCCCATCGATCAGCTGTACAGTTCAATTAGATTTTTTAAAAAAAGCCGTAAAACTGGTGTGAAACGGTGCGCCTATAATGCAGACAGTCGAGATCCCGATCGTTAATCTTGGCGCGCGCATCAAATCCATTATTTGACTCTCCAGTCTATTTGCTTGGCCCATGAAGTGAGAGAAAGTAGCATTATTTGCAATGGAAAGACTGGCATTATTTTCCCTGACTTTTTTTTTTTTAACAAAGAAAGAAACAAACAAACGTCTATTAAGCAGTGCACATGAATCAATCAGCGGGGGGGGGGGGGGGGGGGGGGGATGCTTTGGGAAGTCTTGAGAGCAGGATCAGCTGAGTAATAAAGCTGAAGCAACTCTTTCTGCAGACTCTAGCCGTCGATAAATGTTCTTTAAAAGAATCGAAATTCTGAGCAATATTCGGCGGGAAAAAAAATAGATCTTGCCTGCCAGAGACCCGGTTGAAAACCTTGCGAAAAAAGAAGCGAATGTCAAAAGTGATAATTAAAAATAGTACGAATAAAGAAAGAAAGAAAAAAAAATATGATGGAACGTCAAGAAATTCTGAGAGATCACTACTGACTCAAAGCTCGAAGTCGGCGTTTTGCAAACGAGAAAGAATGCGAACTCCTAAGGACGGAACTGAGCGCGGATGTTCTCCAAATTTCTCTTGGAGTTTTGAAATTAAAAAAAAAAAAAAAACGCAAAAAAAAAACAAAGTTTTGTTTTTCGACAACGGTTTTCATAGTTTAGGAAATGTTTTTACCTTCTGCGATTCTTGGTGGTTTAGTTCTTCAGGGTTTATTTCACTGTATTATTCAACTATCCGTTACGTTCATTCATTTCATGCGCGGTCGACTGGTGCCTGGCTGAGCACGTGAGTCGAGCTCGGGATGACAAGGAAGGTAAAAGGTAACTAGTTCTATGATCACGATGGGTGGCTGTTCCATGTGGAAATGCGAGGTTCATGTTGGGAAACAAGCGAAAATAAGGTTAAAAACAAGCATCATAACAACAAAAAAGTTTTACATACAGCTTTATTCACCATATGCTCAGTGATGAAGTCACGAATGGTTGAACAATGAAAATCAGCAAAGGAAAAATTATGGACCCACTTAACTGAAGTTTTGCCAAAAAGTACAACTAAAATGTGTTTTCAAAAAAAAACTCACTTGTGGTTTATAAAGGCTTTACATTTTACTGTTCTCGATAGCTTACCGAAAAAAACATCAACGAAGAACAAAAAGCTGTGTCCATTCTGAAATTCTGAAGCACAAAAAGCTATCATCAGCCTCCACTAAACAGACAGACAGATAGATATAAATGATAGATGAATAGATAGATTGATTGATAGAATTGTATGTGTGCGATTGATAGACACGCAAGACAGACAGTCAAACAGATGAATAAATTGACAGATAGATAGATAGATAGATAGATAGATAGATAGGATAGATAGATAGATAGACAGATAGGTAGACAGACAGACAGATAGATGGATAGATGTATGTGTGTGTGTGCGCGCGCGCGTGTGTGTGTGTGTGTGTGTGGAGAGAGAGAGAGAGAGAGAGAGAGAGAGAGAGAGAGAGAGATCCATTCGACACGACCAACTAAAATGGAAACTGCACCATCGTTTCACCGGACCTACTATACACCGTGTGGCCCACTATCCCTGCTTAAAAGATTGCATCTTGCCAGGTTGTCAGTCACCGAAGACGACACACATCCTCAGCGATTAAGATGAAGCGAGTTCACCTTGTCTGACACTTAGCGCCATACGCCCACAGTGGATTCGTGATCGAGCTCGATCTTGTGTAGTGGCAATTTGGAATGTGGAGTAGATGGACCTTTCGGACTTAATCCGCCGCTCGAACAGGAATTATGGTCGACACTTGATGCAAAATTAATGTGAAGTATCAAAAGAGCGATGAATGAAAATCTGTTTCTTAATATTTAGCTTTTCTCTGCTGAGATGCTGCTTTCGGTACACTATGATCTTGGCTGTTGGATGAATAGAGATTGATTGATAGAATGTATGTGTGCGATGGATAGACACGCATGGACGACAGGTCAAACAGATGAATAAATTGACAGTGATCGATAGATAGATAGATAGGAATCGATAGAATAGATAGGACAGATAGGTAGACAGACCGGACAATCGATGGATTAGATGTATGTGTGTGGTGTGTTCGTGGCGCGCGTGTTGTTTGTGTGAGTGTGTGTGAGAGAGAGAGAGAGAGAAGGAGAAGAGAGAGGATGAGGGAGAGGAGAGAGGAGTATCCGAGACGAGGAGGAGGAGAGAGAGAGAGGAGAGAGAGACTGCGGAGAGAGGAGAGCGAGAGAGAGATCCCAGTTCGACTAAACGACCCAACGCTAAAATGAAGAAAACTGCACTATCGTTTTCACCGGACCACTATAGACCGGTTGTGGCCCCCGCACTATCCCTGCCTTTTAAAAGATTGCATCTTGCCAGGGTTGTCAGTCACCGAGACGACACACCATCCTCATCGATATTAAGATGAAGCGAGGTTCACCTTGTATGGACACTTAGCGAGCGCCATACGCCCACAGTGGATCGTGATCGAGCTTCGCTCTTGTGTAGTGGACAATTTGGATAATGTGGAGGGGTAGATCCGGACCCGTTCGGACCCCTAATCCGCACCCGCCGCGCCATCGAACAAGGAATATTATGGTCTACACTTGAGTGCAAAAATTAATGTGAAGTATCTCAAGAGCCGATGATGAAAGCTGTTCTCTAATATTTAGCTTTTCTCCGCTGATATGCTGCGTTCGGTACACTAGGATCTTGGCTGTTGTATTGAAACCGATACCATCAACATCGAAACATTGGAACTAAATAACATCATCTTTTGAATGAAATAATAGCGATCCAAATTTTTCTAACATAAACAGCAAATTATCATGTTCAGTGTGAGAATAAATGATGACTCACAGATCACTTGATCAACTGGCCAAAAAATCAAGCGATTACCTAACATGACTAACACGAGAAGTTTTCTATCTCTTTCTTCTCTCCCCAAGGGAAAGAGGGACTTCTCCTTACTCCGTGCGGATGCGAAGTCACTGGGGCAACCACACTGAACAGTCACCCATGTCCCCCGTTCTGCACCTGTGTGCTGTGTTGTGTGCCAAGGCTTAATTCTGCAAATTTTTTCACCGTCAATTCATGCAAGGGTGTTGTTCGGTTCCATAACCTTCGTTCTTCTTCTCCACCCCCCCCCCAACCCCCCCCCCCCCCACCCCCCACCCCCCCCCCGGAAGTGACAAATGACAGAAACCCACCCCCCCCCGGCCCACCCCCCCCCCCCCCACACCCCACCCCCCCCAACCAGCCCCCCCTCCGCCCCACCGCCCCCCCCCTTCCCTCCCACCCACCCTGGGTCCCCCTGGACACAAACCACGACCCACAAGCCAAAACAAACCCCCCCGCCAAAGCCCCCCCCCTCCCCCCCCCCCCCCCCACACCACATACCCCCCCCCCCCCCCCACCCCCACACCCCCCCCACCCCCCTTCTACCCCACCCCCCCCCCCCCCCCCCCCCCCCCCACCCCCTTCCCCCCACACTCCCCCCCCCCCAACCCCCCCCACCCCCCCTACCCCCCCCCTCCCCCTAGCCACCACCCCCATCCCTTCTCACCCCACCAACCCTCACCCACATCGCTGGTTTTCCCCACCCCCATCTAAATCCTTCAACAGTTCACGTAGGGAGGAAGAACGGGAGTTCTCATCATAGGTCATACAGGATCTGTTACATGGCACAACAACAAGTATAGATTTGTTTGACTGGTAGTCAGCAAGAGCCCCCATATCCGAAAATGAACCCCCCCCCATCACCCCCTCACCAATGGTGTGTCTTGCCATGATCTGCAGCGTTGTTCACCTGCGTTGATATCGATCGGTTTGTATTATACTATAAACTTGCATGGGGTAAAGACTGCGGGCAGAAAAACGTCCACAGCTAAGATTCTTTCCTTCCAAGATCCGCGTGAGAGGAGGGCCCACGTCGGCCAGCACACAGGGAAGATGGAGGATAACACAACCGGCGCACACGCAAAGAGGAATCCTGCACACATCCTGTTCATAGGAAGATGTGTTGTTATGATCTTCACTGACACGATTCCTCAGTAGCTGGAACAGTGTTGGATGGTTATTTTTAGGTTGTTTTTTTTGGTCTTAGCTTGAGATGAAATTTCTCGAGGTTTTGGCTCCTCTTCGCTGATGTGGATTTGAAGGTAAGTGGACGGTGAACTCGTTGAATGTGCACACTTCTGACTTCTGTCCATGGAGGATTGAGTTAGTAAAGATCCATGGGAGAGTGGTAACAGACAGTCTGGCGTAGAGCACTGTGCGGGCCTGAGAAAAAAGTGGCTAATCAACATAGGCTCTTCTCGGCCGCCGCTCCGAATCTTTCAACGCGCCCTATGTCAGATAATCAATCATCCAGTTAAAAACCTATCCGCTACGCCTATGGTTAAGCTCATCACAACAACACGCGAACAGACCTGCAAACACCGGCGTGTTTACCGCCTTTCTTGACGCGAACAAGGTTGACTGTAGGCAGGAACCCTGCCCCCCGGTGGGGCTGGCCGGCACAAAGCAGGCCAGATGGGGAAGCGGCCACACTGTCTCCGGGACAGGACGGAACCGAAGGGACGACAGTGCCCCCCCCCCCCCCCCCGGACCCCCTCCCCCCCCAACCGAACAGAGATTAGGTAAGAGGGGGAGGGGGGGGGGGGGGGGGGGGGGGGGGGGAGGGGGGGGGGGACGAGAAGGGGGCCGGGAGGGGAGAGCGGCCGAAAGTAGAGACAGACAGACAGAGCGAAGATGATGTGGGAGAAAGGACATCTCTCTCTCTCTCGCTCTCTCTCTCTCTCCCTCTCTTCTCCTCTCTATCTCTCTCTCTCGCTCTCTCTCTTTTCGTCCCCCCACTCTCCTCACTCTCTGATTCATCAACGCCAACATAATTATATTGTCTTTCCTCAGTGTAGTGTCTTGTGAAGGTAAGTATTAGCACACGATTAAAGAATTAATGGGGATTTCGCTCCTTTCGAAGACAGCCACCAAAAGGGAAATAAATAATTAATAATTATCAGCACCATTAAAAAACAGACAGTGTTGACCACTGACAACTTTCAACAGCATTGGCATACGAGTTTCTGTTGTTATATAAAATTATTAATGCTCATTTCTCTCCTTCTCTCTCCTATCTCCCCTCTCTCTCGCTCTCTCTTCTCTCTTCTCTCTCTCTCTCTCCGCGTATACAACACACCCCGTCGTACAGGATATGGCCTATTACGGAATAAATTATCAGAATCTCTCTCGTCCTCTCTATTCTTCTTCCCCCCCCCCCCCCCACCCAAACCCCCCCCCCCCCCCCCCCCCCCCCCCCCCCCCCCCCCCACCCCCCCCCCCGCCCCCCCCCCCCCCCCCCCCCCACCCCCCCCCCCCCCCCCCCCTTTCCCCCCCACCCCCCCCCCCCCCCCCCCCCCCCCACCCCCCCCCCCCCCCCCCCCCCTTTTATTCTTCTAATGTTCCTGCATTGCTATCAAGTGATTTGTTAAGTTGCGACCCGTTCATTCGTTTTTGCTCTAAAAATCCTGTTGCCCATTTTTCAGTCGTCATGGCCACGCCTTATGTTCTTTCAGTATAAGTTGCTCCTGTGCGACTAACCCCCCATCCCTCCTCCTCCTCACCCCCTCCCTCCCCCTTTTTTTCTTTTTTTTGTTGGGGGTGGATGGTGGGTTTTTTTTTGTTTCTGTTTTTTCTATTTTGTTTTGCTGTTGATTGGTTGATTTTTGTCAATCTTTTTGCTTGGGGAAAAAAGTGCGCACACACTTAACCGGCTTGTCAGTGTCTGACCATTTTTTTTTTTATTTGCTCGGTAATGTTCAAAATCAAAATGTTATAGCCACCAGATTTTCTCCGGATGCCTAACGTACCGAGGCCTAACCGTGATACTGGCGATCAGTCCGGAGGAGGATGACGGTGACGGTGAGCAAAAAACCTTGAAACTTTCCTGTACCTGACGAAATGACTGGGGAACGGCAGCCGTGAGTATGCCAATACAGTAAGAAGTTTAAACCGATTTTTTTTTTTTCGACGTTCCTTTCGTAACCGTCGTTGTTTTCCTGCTGCCTTTATGGCCTTTTCACTTACCTGTGATATCTTTCTCTCGCTGCAATTCACTTTTTGCCGGTTTTTTCCCAGTATCACCCGGTAGCTAGATAGTGATATTGTAACCACGAATAAACACTTCTCACACGCACGTACACTCAAACACACACAAATACGTGTGTGCGTGAGTGCGTGTGTGTGTGTGTGTGTGTGTGTGTGTGTGTGTGTGTGTGTGTGTGTGTGTGGTGTCTCTGTTTCTCTGTGTGTGTTTGTGTGTGTTTGAGTATTTGTGCGTGTGCGCGCGCACTTTTGTGTGTGTGTGTGTGTGTGTGTGTGTGTGTGTGTGTGTGTGTGTGTGTGTGTGTGGCTGGCTCTCTCTGTCTGTCTCTCTCTCTCTCTCTCTCTCTCTCTCTCTCTCTCTCTCTCTCTCTCTCTCTCTCTCCGCTCCACTCACGCCCCCACCCCCCACCCTCCCATCCCCCCTCCCCCCACACGCACACACACACGCACACTTGGTATCACATGCACATTCTCAACATCACCTGGCGTGCTCAAACTGTCGGAAACAGGTCTGTTTTCGACAACGATATCTTGAAAAGTCAAGTATCCTTCTTGCAGTACGTGTATCGCCGATAAAGATATGAGCCGGAACCTGAAAAAGTGAAGCGTGCGTGTATGTGTGGTACGTGCGCGCGCGCGCGTGCGTGCGTGCGTGTAGAGGAGGTTGAGGTTGGGAGTGGCTGCGCGAGTCTTTTCTTTGTGTATGTTGGTTCAGAAAGAGAGACGAAGACATGCCAGGACAAAGACAGATTCACGATCAGGCAGACTGGCGCCCGAAAGTGCACACATGCACATGTATACTCACACATCTCTCTCTCTCTCTCTCCTCTCTCTCTCTCTCTCTCTCTCTCTCTCTCTCTCTCTCTCTCCTCTGACACAACACACACACACACACACACACACACACACACACACACACACACACACACACACACACACACACACACACACACACATACACGCGCGCGCGGAGGAGAAGGAATGGGAGGCGGTGAGTGAGACTTCTGGACAGACAGACATGAACGCGACATCCGACACTGACAGATAAGCAAGTAAAGGAATATGGGGTCAGCCGTTAATGTCAAGTGACTCTGCGAAGACAGACAACGCTAAATCACTAAATGCGTTCCTTGCTCAGTCCTTTTCTTCCACGGTTAACAACCGTGAACGAGAGAGACAGACTGGCAAGTGATGATAGTCAAAATGGTACACCAGCACGTGTGCATGCTCACACACACACACACACA
>JADBJO010002592.1:5000-22500 GCA_016801955.1 Conus betulinus | reverse complement strand
TGGTACTACAGAGTTTCCCTTTTGGTCTGAGACTGTAACAGAGCGGCACTCTGTGCTTCCTTTTCACATAGAGCCTAGCGGTAACCAGGCTCGAGAGATACAGGCATCTGTAGCGCTGGTCAGGAAATATGTGCAACACCCTGAGAGACGCATCCATGAGGTGGATGGATCTTGATTGTGCTGTTCCAGCCTTTCTCTTTGAGGTCCATCACGCTCATCAGCTAGGTGTACCGAAAAAAGTCCACAAGTAAACGAAGTACGGTGTGATGGTGACTGTGGCGATGGTAGTAATTGTTATGTTAGTTGCTATGTTATTTTACTTTTGTGTGTGTGTGATTTTTGTTTGATTCTGGTTGTTTTGTTCTTGTTGCTGTTTTACGCCGTTACTGCCACTAGTGCTCCCTTATATTTTGTTTTGTTTAGTTCCAAGAATGCAAGTCCATAGTACAGTACAAAGGTATGATGACAGAGAAAACCCACAGTAAACTCTTTGTTTTCCTCATTTGTGTACTTTTTCCACAGAGTTGTTTGTTGTTGTCGTACCCTGGCTAAAAGACTCCAGGGATCATCCGAACAGCCGAAGTACTCGAATACAATGATACAAGGGCATCAGCTACGGATGAGAACATTACGTGTGTGACTGTTTATAATTAACCTGCCATGTGGGCAGCCACACTCCGACTTCGAGGGATTTTGGAGACTGATAATATTACGCAAGGAGCTTGTGACGACTAAGGACAATCCCAGCATAACTATGCAGAGCATAACAACATTTTGATGTAGCCTTGGTGTTCTAGCCTATGTCAGTTGGTCTGACACAGCCTTAAGCCAAGGCGGATTCCTTAGAGTAGGCCAGTTCTGATATTTATACATCAAAGAATTACCTATATCTGGATAGGGTTGACAGACCCGAACTAAACCGACGTTCATGTGGGAAGTCACGTGCGCGTTGCAAAATGGCACGTGCAAGCCGACGGGGGACTGAATGGCCTGTCCTACAGGACTGCCTCCACCCCCACCCCACCCCTCCACCCCTCTTATGTGCAGCATGGCTGAACGGCCAACAGTCAAGTGGTCAGAGCGTTCGACTGCAGAGCTGAAGGCCTTGAGTTCGAGTCCTGGGCTCTGTCCGCCTATAGCAGTCAATGGGAACCTGATTCACTACAGGGTTGCAGTGGAAAGGAGACTTCCACTTTCCATACTTACGAGCCCTGCTAGACATAGAGAATTTCTTGAATAGTTCACTGTCCATATGGCCCATCAGGCTCTAAACGTAAAACTTTTGATTTTAAGAGCTGACATCTTTATTGCATGTCTTTTTTGCCCATCACTCAAACAGACTGCAGAGTGACTGAAATCGGCCTAAAATAAACCCAAACAAAGAGAGGGTTGTGAAGGAACATATTTGAATGCACAACGCCAAACAGACAAAAAATAAAAGGGATTTGCGATTTTCCTCAGACTTTACAAACAACAGAGATGAAAAATAGCATAAGACAGTATTCCTCATATCATAGTCAGCATGAAAATCATCTTGTTTTGTGGAATGTTTATGTCTGGTGTGCGTGCGTGCTTGCGTGCTTGTGCGTGTGTGTGTGTGTGTGTGTGTGTGTGTGTGCGCGCGCGCGCGCGAGCGTGTGTGTGTGTGTGTGTGTGTGTGTGTGTGTGTGTGTGTGTGTGTGTGTTATTGCCATCACCAATATATTGCTTTTTTTTCTGTTACAACAACAGCAACAAAGGAGGGGGGAGGGTGGTAGTGGTGGCGAAGAAACGCCTACAAAATTAGCTTCACTTCTTGGGGGGGGGGGGGGGGGATCAGACGGCTTTAATGAAGAAGAAAAAGAAACACCCAAAGGTGCTGGGGGGGACCCAGAGAAGCACTGTCTTCACATGATGGCTTTGGTGATGTTTTGACGACGAAGGCTCATCATACATTTCTGACTATTCGATAACAACATGCTGTTTGAACTCCTAAAGCGCTTTAACCCTCCACACCTGACAGAATCAGCGCCTATGGATCACAGGTAATACAGCTCTTTGGCTTGTGCTCGTAAGGGTTTATGAAGCTCTCCTGGCTATCTTGTATCTACGTGGTGTCAGAGTGTCCGATTATTATGATTATGAAGGCTGTGGAAGTGAAACTTTCAATGGTTAATGTCCTTTCTGTCATTACTCTACTACTATATGATTGTGTGTGTGTGTGTGTGTGTGTGTGTGTGTGTGTGTGTGTGTGTGTGTGTGTGTGTGTATGCGCACAATTTCAAACAAACATATTCTGTTTTCATGAGGAGTAGAGGCGAAGAATCAATCCATTAACGACGGTACAATACATTCCATCAACACCTCGAGCTATTATATGAATCCAAGTAGAAGTCGTATATGTACAACGATCTGTGGAAAATCCTCGAAGGTAACAACAATGTTTTTGTTTTGTTTTGTTTTCACCGTCGTAGTCTTTAGGAGATGCTCATGCTGGATGGATTTTTTTTTTTTTTTTTTTTTGATTGATCATGAAAATATACAAATAACATGTGGAAGAGTTAGAAGAGACAAAATGCTGCTAACCTCAGTCGGGTTTTGTTTATTATTTATTTTTGTTTTCTTTGTTTGTTGTGTTTGGTTGGTTGGTTTCTGTTGTTGTCTTGGGGGGGGGGGGGGGGTTCAATAAAACAGAAGGATATTTTCTGGAGAATGACTTGATTGCAATCGGATATTATCATGATGAATACTTACGTAGCGCCTATTCTCGGCTAGAGACCAAGCTTAAAATCCACACTCGTTTACACACACGGGGCTGCCTACCTGGGTAGTGCCGACTGAAGAGCAGGCGCTTCATTCAGTTGTTTCCCGTGTCATCCAGTCCATATCATTCAATATCGTTCACTCAATTTCCTTACTTCCTATATTCTTTCCATTTCTTACGGAATATCGTTCACTCAATTTCCTTACTTCCTTATTTTTTCCATTTCTTACGCAGGGTGCATGTTATGTGTTACGTGTTATCCATACCAATGGCCAAACTGGCCTTCTCTTCCCAAAGCTGGTGATGGGATTTTACGTGTGTGCAAGATGTTATGCCCGCGTTCACACTCAGAACCTCGGTTTATAGTCTCATTCGAAGGATTGTATGGGAAATGGAGTCATAACCGACGTTAACTCAGAGGGAAAAATCCCTCTGTACCGAAAACGGCCCGGCGGAGGTTCGAACCCGCAACCCCAGGATCACCAAGATTACGAGTCCGGCGCTCTACCAACTGAGCTGTTCCGGCCCCTTATCACTTATGGCGATGGCTCTCAGGAGAATTGCGAAGTCATAAAAGCATCAGGCCAAATTCACATGGGAATTCACGTGATCTCAGGTGCCCGTGCACGTGCAAGGAACCACAGGGAGGCGTTGTCAGGCGTTGACTGATGAGGACAATCCTACTACACAAGCGGCTGAAGGGATTACAGGGTGTTGGCTGCGTAACGGGCTGCACGTGCGTGCTTCAACTGTGTCAGTGATTACAGGCAAAGACTTCGCTGTCGCTTGTCAGCTTAGACCTTCGCTAATCATGGCTGGGTTCGCCACCGCTTGAGCAACAATTCGGTTATAAGTACAATTGCCCTTATCGCTGGCCATCATCGTTGTCGTTGTTGTCGTTGCCGTCGCCATGATCGTCGTTGTCATAATCATCGTTTTCGTTCTCATCTTCATCATTAACATCAACATCACCATTATCATCATGATCTGCATCCGCGTCGTCGTCGTCGCTCTCGTCGTCGTCGTCATCAAGTCGTAATTATCGTCACCACTATCACCATCATCATCGTCGTCGTCGTCGCCATCATCATCTTTATCGTCGTTGTCCCCGTTGTCGCAGTAGTTAGATTATTCGGTCTCTGAAAGTCATAGATTAAGTTATTAGAAAGCTAGAGAGTTCTTTCGGCAAAGAAAGGTTTAGATCTGTGTGTCGCGCGCGCGCGCGCGCGCGCACACACACACACACACACACACACACACACACACACACACACACACACACGCTCTCACACGCACGCGCACACACACACACACACACACACATACACACACACACACACACATGCACGCGCGCACGCGCGCGCGCGCAGACACACACGAGAGAGAGAGAGAGAGAGAGAGAGAGAGAGAGAGAGAGAGAGAGAAGGTCGGAGGATGATTCAGCAAAATGGCAAACGCTGAACACATTTTTTTACGTCACGCCTGCACGCAACCAGCATAAGATATTATGACTAAAAGGTCAGTTTGTACTGCGTTTTCTCCTGCTCTGAATTTACACACACACACACACACACACATACATACACACCAAGCTGGTTTTAGGAAGGGGAGAAGTACAGTTGACCATTTAGTTAAACTGACTACGCAGATTAAACATCAGTTTGCTCGTAGGAAAAATATACTGGCCACATTCTTTGATATAAAGAAAGCCTACGATCACGTGTGGCATGATAGATTACTATACAAACTAAAAAAGTATTGGTCTATCTGGTAATATATATGGTTATATTAAGAACTTTTTATCTGAAAGAAGCATGCAGACAAATGTTGGCAACAAGTATTCCACCCTACGATTTCCTAAAATGGGAATCCCACAGGGGTCAGTTATTGCCTCTTATTTATTCAATATTTTGCTCTATGATTTGCCACAGTCTGTATCGAATAATGTTGTATTAGTACAACATGCAGATGACATAGTTATGTGTATGAAAGTTACTATGAAAAGGAAAACACCCAAAAGACAGCTTAACTATTTCAAAAAATTATATCAACTGGAACTCGATAAACTAAGTAACTACATGAAGGAGAATGGATTAATGCTATCACCGGAAAAAAAAAAAAAAATCTTCTACATTTTTAAATAGTGGGCCAGATCCACCAGAATTACCCATTTTTCAAATAAATGGCGAGACTATAGTATACAAACAAATGGTGAAATTTCTCGGAGTATACATTATTTCAAAATTGTCGTGGAATTATCATATACAATATTTATTAACAAAGGCTCGAAAAAGCTTTAACTTTTTAAAAGTTATACAGAAACAAAACTGGGGCCAAGATGCTAATGTACTGAAACAACTTGCATTGTCACTGATACGTTCTAGACTCTCTTACGGGCAGGAAGTATTTTTCAGTGCTCCGAAAAGTTTACTTAATAAGATGCAAAAGTTTGGATTGCAAAGCTTTCAAACTGGCTCTTGGTGTGCCGTATCAGGCATCATCTTTGGAACATATAACGAAGTAGGAGTATTACCATTAGATGAACATCGACGGTTAGCTGTTACAAAAATATGTCTTACGAATTTCAACACGTGACAGCAACGATGAGAATGAAGTCAGTTTGAGATCTGACATTAGTTTCCCAAAAAGTGCAAAATCAATTTCTTCACTCACAACTATTGAAACTTTCACTTCAGATCTGTTCAGCGAGTCAAAAGTTAACTTCAACGATATAAATCGACCTAAACTTCCCGCATCTCCCAGCCCGCCATGGGAACTTAAAAGACCATCATTTGATATAAGCCATACGTCGATGAAAAAAAGTGACAATGAAAACCTATTAGGCCAAATAGTAAAAGAGTATATTGAAAATTCGTATCCCTTTCATCTTAAAATTTATACAGATGGGTCTCTTTTGGATACCAAAGAAGCAGGTGCTGCATTTACAATTCCTTCATTGAAAATTGAAAAATCTTATTATCTTGGAAAAAACAGATCTATTTTTACAGCAGAACTAACTGCCATTCTAATGGCTTTGTATTTTCTACTACTTGATTTTTCAAATCCAATATTCCAAGTCCTCATTTGTGTCGATTCAAAGTCGATTTTATTCGCCCTAAGTAAAACAAACCCTATAGTATGACAAGATCTGATTACAGATATTCATCACCTAATACATTTCTTGATTATTAGGGGTACAAGAATTAGTTTCTGTTGGGTTCCTTCTCATTGTGGGATTCAGTTTAATGAGAGAGTAGACAGAGCAGCAAAAACGGGGAGCGAAAAATACTAGCGGGTCGGAGGTTATCAGTATCCCATTGTCTATCCATGAGGGATACAGTGTTCTAGAAAATGCATGCTGGAAACATTTTAGGAAAAAAAAAAAACAGAATTCAGGATGTTCTCTTGATACACGCATAAACCAGCTATTAAACTTTGACACACTTCATTCTTTTTATCAATGTAGTTTGCCGTTTTCTCGGATCATAATTTCGTTAATATGTAAGATCAAACAAACGCTTTTAAGACAAAGTTTTGCAAAAATATAACATGCCTTTGTGGTGAAATGATAACTAATTCCCACATACTTTTCCACTGCAAGCAGTTAAAACCTCATCTACCACCTCTGCCTAATTGTTCTATGGATACAGTTGTAACCGATTTATCACTAATGTGTAAAATTGCTGTTTCATTGCGTCGAAGTCCTATTTTTTTTTTCTGTTTTGTAAAATGGGAACTGGTTTTAGTAACGTCCTTGTTATGACCGGTTATTCTTCGATGTTTTATAGTTAGTTATCCATTTTTTGCTGTTGCTGTTATGTTATATCTATATAGGTTGATGGAAAACTGCCAGCTCTGCCTTAAAAGTTCTTACTTAAAAAACAAAAAAAATTTTCTTAAAAACATAAACTTAAAAAATATCAATAAATAAAAAGGTTCTTACTTAACATTAAACTAATAAATCTTAAATAATTAAAAAAACCTTAAAAATAAACTTAAAAACAACAAAAATAAAAAAAAACTTATAAAATATGAACTTAACTACTAAGTACCACAAATAAAGAGAATTCCTTAAAATTAAATTAAACTTAGTAAAAAAGAAAAAAAAAAATTAAAAAAAAAGTTCTTAATAAAAAACACTAAAAAAATAAGAAAAAAAAAAAAAAAAATTAAAATTAAAAAAAAAAAAAATCTTATATCCCCCCACACCCAAACCGCCAAACGAAATCAACCCCCAATCCCCCCAAAACCAACCCCCATCCCTCAGCCAAACACCCAAATAAAAAAAAAACTAAAGTCTTAATTAAAAAATAAAAAAAAAAACTTAAGAAAACTTAAAAAAATCTGTTCTTAAAAACGTACACATCCTATCCAAGAATGCTATATCAAGCGGGCGCTCACGGCGTTGAACTGTTTTTTTTTTTTTTGTTTGCCAACTGTGACAAACGCAATAATACGGACGATTTTTTTTTTTTTTTTTTTTTTGCACCAAGTGCACGTCAGTTCGCGTAGTTATTTATAGGCCGAGCTGACCCCGAAGGCCAAGTAAGTGTCTGTGAGGAAGATATCAATCAGAAATGATATAGCAAATTGAAGTGTTTGGTTTTAAGGTTCCCAGAGTAACTTGATTTTTCAAACAACTGAGTATTAAAAGATCTGTCTCTCGTAAATCAATCTTAACAGACAAACAACACAAACAAATAACTAACACGAAATACAACAAATTACAAACAACATGATTTTGCATTCACACGTTCAAATGCACACATGATATTGGCCTATACATATATTTTTCTTTTCCCTTTTTTTTTTTTTTTTTTTTTTTTTTTTTTTTTTTTGAATAATAGAAAAACTGCTCCTTATCGTATTTACACAGTGGAGTGCACTTTTGGGGGAAAAAAAAAACTGCCCGTGAGAGTAAGCACATTTTGTTAGGGGGTTCTCTCTCTCCTCTTAAGCTTTTTCGTTCGTTGAACCACCTGGAGCTAAATGCGGCGTGCATGATAGGGTCATGAAAACCTGCCCGGTTTGTCCTTGCCACATACATCTGCACACACGAAACAGTCATTAGCGGGCCGTGGTAGCCTCGAGGTTGAACTGTCCAAGGGAGACAATATTTGTTCGAACACCAGCGGAGCGAAAACATTTGCCGTCTCCACCCACGAGTGTAAAAATGGCTGACGGTTCAGAAACTACCAGTCAATTCGCTGCTGTTGTTTTTGATCGACGGGGGTAAAGTAGCATGACTGGAAAGGATTCTCTGTATGTCCTAGTCTTTCTAAAACAACATTCATCCTGTTTAGATAGAAGATTAATTGAATTGACAATTCAAGTCAAGTTAGAAATAAATTTGTTTTTAAATATTGTCTTTGTGTTTTGATCCTTTTTCATTTCTAACCATTGATACTCAGTTATGTGATCCGCGCAATTGTGCAAGCTTCTATGTGATTAGTAAAAGATCTGTCGGCCTTTCTGTTACCACCACCGTCGACCTCCCTACCACGGAGTAGGTAAGGTAAGAGAGGTCAATGCGACCCCACCAGCGCACCCACTCACCTTCATTGTTTTTCCACCCACACGTTTTCCCCCAATCCCTCGTCCCTCCTCCTCTTCCTTCCTTCTCCCTCCTTGGCACCAGCCCATCCCATCCCCCAACACCTCATGAAACACACGCGCGCGCGCGATCGTGCAGATTTTTCTGAACGAGATCAATATTTTATTTTATTGAATTTTTTTATCATTTAATTTTTTGACGACTGCCGAAATTAATCGAAGTCTTATAAATACCACTACGCATATATATATATATATATAGTATATATATATATATATATATATATATATATATATATATATATGGGTGGGTCCTCATGTGGGATTGAAGACCAGTTCCTAACGCACTAAATCGTCCACAGACACTGTATGGAATGGAATCTTGCAAGGGTGGGCCCCGTCTTCTTCTTAAGTCCTTTCAGCTATTTTCAGCATTTTTTTATTTTTCAGGCGCGCGCTAGCGCGCGCGCGCACACACAACACACACACACACACACACACACACACACACACACACACACACACACACACACACATATCCTGTTTATGTATGTATGATGTATGTATGTATATACTGTATGTACCCAGGGCACAAAGACATTACAGCGCAACAGAGCAGACGTCATCCAGGAAAAGAGGACTCGAAGAAGACAGGGCCCATCCTTGGAAGATTCCATTCCATACAGTGTCTGTGGACGATTTAGTGCGTTAGGAACTTGTCTTCAATCCCACATGAGGACCCACATCAGCAGATGACCCTGCCTGCCTACTCATCCGTCGGACACGACGGGAGAACCCTCACGTGTTGTGTGTGTGTGTGTGTGTGTGTGTGTGTGTGTGTGTGTGTGTGTGTGTGTGTGTGCGCGCGCATGCATGCGTGTGTGTGTGTGGTGCGCGTGTGTGTGTGTGTGTGTGTGTGTGTGTGTGTTGTGTGTTGTGTGTGTGTGTGTAAAATATTCTGTCTATATGTTTTATTGCTTTGATGTTTGAAGAGGGAAAAGAGAGATAGTGGCAAAGGTGCAAAAAGACTATATAATGGGCAGAACTCTACTTTTTGTCTTTTTTTTGTCTCTTTGTGTGTGTGTGGTGTTGGTGTGTGTGTGTGTGTGTGTGTGTGCGCCGCGCGCGTGTGTGTGTGTTGTGTGTGTGTGTGTGTGTGTGTGTGTGTGTGTGTGTGTTAGTGTGTGTGTGTGTGTGTTGTGTGTGTGTGTGTGTGTATGTGTGTTTGTAGTTGTTTGTGTGTGTGGTGTGTGTGTGAGATAGAGAGAGAGAGAGAGAGAGAGAAGAGAGAGAGAGAGAGAGAGAGAGAGAGAGAGAGTGACGCGCGCGCGCGCGTGAGTGTGTGCGTGTACGTGGTGTTTATGTGAGATAGTGAGCGCATGTGTGTATGTGTGGTATGCATAGTATGTAATATGTGTGTGTGTTGTGTGTGTTTGTGTGTGTGTGTGTGTGTGTTGTGGTGTGTGTGTAGGGTGGTATGTCGTGTGTGGTGTGGTTTTGGTGTGGTTGTGGTGGTGGGGTGGTGGTGGTGGGTGGTGTGGTGTGGTGGTGGTGTGTGTTGGTGGTGTGTGTTTGTGTGTGTGTGTGGTTGTGTGTGTGTGTGTGTAGGGTGGTTATGGTGTGGTGTGGTTTGGTTGGGTTGGTTGGTGTGGTGTGGTTGTGGTGTGGTGTGTGTGGGGGGGGGGGGGGGGGGGGGGGATGGGTGTGTTCGTATAGATATGTCTGTATTGTGTATTTATGTATGTGCGTTGGTGTGTGTGTGTGTGTGTGTGTGTGTGTGTTTGTGCGTGTGCGGTGCGTGTGTGTGTGTGTGTGTGTGTGGCTGGTGTGTGTGTGTGTATGTGCGTTGTGTGTGTGTGTGTTGTGGTGTGTGTGCGCGCGCGCGTCGCGCGCGGCGCGTCGCGTGTGTTGTGTGGTGTGTGTGTGTGTGTGGGAGTGTTTGTGTGTGTGTGTGTGCGTGTGCGTGCTGTGTGTGTGTGTGTGTGTGTTGTGTGAGTTTGTGTGTGTGTGCTGTGTGTGTTGTGTGTGTGTGTGTTGTGTGTGTGTGTGTGTGTTCGTGTGGGCATGGGTGTGTTTCCGTAGAGATATGTATGTATTTGTGTATTTACGTATGTGCGTGCCGTGCGTGCGGTGCGTGCGTGCGTGCGTGTGGTTGGTTTGTGTTTGTGTGTGTGTGTGTGTGTGGGTGTGTGTGTGTGTGTGTGTGTGGGTATGTGTGTGTGGTGTGTGTGTGTGTGTGTGTGTGTGCGTGCGTGCGTGCGTGTGTGTGTGTGTGAGTGTGTGTGTGTGTTGTGTGTGTGGTGTGTGTGGTGTGTGTGTGTGTGTGTGTGTGTGTGCGTGGCGTGGATGTGTGTGTGTTGTGTGTGTGTGGGTGTGGTGTGTGTGGTGTGTGTGTGTGTGTGTTGTCAGTACAACCTTGAGTTAATCTGACAAATAAATTAGTTTTCAGGGATCAGTGTGTGTGTGTGTGTGTGTGTGTGGTGTGTGTGTTTGTGTGTGTGTGTTCCTTTTCTTCGAATAAAAAACGTTGACATTCTGTTCATAATGTTTTTCTTAAATGTCAGTACAACCAGGGATTAATCTGAGAATCAAATTGGTTTCAGTTAGTCAGTCAGTATCTAATCTATTATCTCTATTTTAGGCAGGATCGAAAGTTCTATTCCTAGCTGCAAATCGGCCCTGCAGCCCAGATAAACGTGGCGGGTTCAAATGAGAGAGACGGAGCGAGATGAGGAGAGGAGAGAGGAGGGAGGGGAAGAGAGAACGAGAGAGGCGACCATACAGACAGACAGAACAGAGGAATGAGGAGGGGCGTATTTCTTCCAAAGAGAAATAAAACGGCGAAAGCAGTAGTCAATCAGTGTGGAGCAATCATGTCCATTGTTCCTTTCAGGTCGTTTTTTTATTTCCCGCATATCCCTTGTCCCCCCCCCCCCACCCCCCCACCCCCCCCCCCCCCCCCCCCCCCCCCCCCCCCCCCCCACCCCCCCCCCCACCCCCCCCCCCCCCCCCCCCCCCCCCCCCAATACTTCGACATTCTCTCTCTCTCTCTCTCTCGCTGGTCTATCTATGTGCGTGCGGTGCGTGCTGTGCGTGCGTGTTGTGCGTGTGTGTGTGTGTGTGTGTGTGTGGTGTGTGTGGTGTGTTAGAAAAGAACTCGTCAAAACGTTCTGAGCGCGCGCCAGTTTTGTTTTAAATGTTTCTTTTGTGTGTGGGAGATAAGCAAACATACAACGTGGCATGCGCATGCACACTGGTACAGATTGAGTGAAGAGAGAGGGAGAGGAGATGAGGGAGAGCGAGGGAGAGAGAGCCTGAGAGAGTGAGTGAGAGAGGGTGAGAGAGAGAGAGAATGAGAGATCGAGGGGGAGGATGACCGAGGGAGGGGGGGGGGGGAGGAGGGAGAGAGAAGAGGGGAGGATGAGACTGAGGAGGAGGGACGACGGGTGGGGGGCGGGCAAGGTGGACGGAGAGGGGTAGAGGAGGGGAGCCGTAGTGGGATACTGGCCTGTTAGGATTACACAGGAGGGGCATGCGGGTGAGCATTAGTACACACCCAGACCAGAGGATGGGTTGGACTGGGATTGAGGACGGGTACTGGCTGAGGGAAGAGAGCGACGGTAGGAGGAGAGAGAGTGAGAGAGTAGAGGAAATGCGAGGAGAGAGGAGAGCGAGAGATTCTAGGAGAGAGAGAGATGAGAAGGAGAAAGCAAGGAGGAGACGAGGAGGACGAGGATTGTTCGTGATTGTATGATGACGACGATGCTGATGGACCTTAGTGCAAAAGAGGTAACAATTATGGCCAAGGGGATCAAGAACTGTGCTTTCGAACTAATAGCCATATTCCACCGCGTTGCTGTCTACTAAAGAATACCACAAACACACACTGCATTTGTGCCTGAGTACACACACACACACACACAAAACACACACACACTGCAACACAATATATACATGGAGCAATGCAATATGTGCGTAAAAATTGTTTCAATTTAGGGGAAAAATAAAAATGCAAGCCAGAGTCTTTCGCATTAGAATAAAACCACTTTACTAACTAGATCTGAAAAAATGAAAAGAAAAGAAGTTGTTGTTCAACGGCAAAAATTTTCTTGGAAAGTTCCATTTGATGAATATGAGCTGTCAAAACCATGAGTATGTGGCAACAACAAAAAAAATATATCAAGAATGGTTAACGACGAGTATTCACTATTTCACGCTTTCGTCTGAAAAGGGATGTTGACCTCATGGAAATACTACACAACACACACCATCACCCCCAAACACACACAACACATCACTTCACACACATTGCACACACCACCGAAAAATTTATCGAACTGTGTCCTTACAAATTTAGAGAGGAGAGAGAAGTCTCGATCGTTGATCAAGGTAAAACAACTTTAAGCTGTAGGTTGTCGATACGGAGTTTTGTCCCCGTTTGCAAGTTGGTGATTACCTATTGCGATCAGCGGTTTAAATTGCTTACACTACCATGAGGGAAAAACCGCTGTCCATGGTGTATGAAATTCCTGAAGTACGTTGGTATTGTATGATTCAGTGTTTCTGAATTATAATGGAAATGACTCATTTTTTTTTTGCAATTGTTAAACAGCAAGACGCATCTCTGCTCTTACCTGATATCATCTACCTGATTGTGCGTAGTATTGTTTTGTGTTTGAATGTCGCGCGTTGAGGACGGTACAGGCAGAAACGGCTGTTAGCTGCTTTAAACTGAGAGCGACAGTGCTTTTTCCAGAGTTTAAGTTTGCTGCACACTACCATGCGTATTACGATGATATCTGTATGGAACGTTGGGTTTTGTTTGTGTTATGTTGATGGTTTATATCGAGTGTTAACAACCAACAATGTTTATGACAATGAGGAAATGAAGCAAGTTGAATTATACTGAATGGATAATGGAATCTTGCACGATGCGCGAAGGCGCACGGCGCGGGTAGGTGCTTAAGAGATGATATGATGAGTAGACAGGAGAGAGAGCGAGGCGGAAGTGTATGGCCCCCTTCTGAAGGGAGTCAGGTTAGGACAAGACAATGACAAAACACTTTGGCTAAACAATGACTAATTAGACACTTATTATAACAAGAAGCATGGACAGTTGAACATTGATCAAGAGAGAGAGGAGATGGGAGAGATGTTGCAGGAGAGAGGAAGATGAGAGGAGGAAGGATGAGGGATGAGAGGGAGGAGAGAGAGAGATGAGAGGGAGCCGAGTGGAGAGAGAGAGGACAGACCAAGACAGAACAAAATTCTCTATTTAGGAGGTAATAGATACGACTGATGTGCTTTTTTTTTTTTTTTTACATACAAATACAAAATATCCATTCTCGCCTCTGAGGAGCCGTCCACAACATAAAATAAGATGAAGTACAACGGAACATGATTATGGCAAAAAGCAAAAAAAGTGACTAGAAAAACTTTAAACTACATACAAAATACGGTATTTAAAAAATTTAAATTTTAAAGAAGAAGAGGAGAGAGAGCGAGCGAGAGAGATAGAGGAGGAGCGAGAGAGAGGAGAGAGTAGAGAGCAGACGAGAGTAGAGCGAGAGGGCGCGCTGCACCCTCAGTTTACGCAAAAGACTTTTTTGGTCGTTATGACATGTTCAAGGTCGTTGAGGTATCATCTAACCCATCTTTAGACAAAGAAACGCCTGTTTTACCCGAACCGCCAAATCATATTCTTCGACCTTTTCCCGTAATTCAGATTTTTTTTTCTCTCATTTTTTATTTGTCCTTTTTTTCCCCTCCTTTCATTCTTCTGTTCTTTCTACATTTATTTTCATTTATTTCATTTTCATTCTGTATTTTTCAGGAAAGGCGAGACTGGGCGACTGGGGGCTTCTGTAGCATCTGTCCTCCACCCCTGCCATTGTTGAACTCTGCATCAGGTCATAGACCCCCAAATCCCACCAAAAAGGGACGCAACAACTCATATAAACTGCCGTTCCATTTTCGATTGATTGAGTTTACTACTTTTTCCCTTGTCGTTGCGAATTCATTTTTCCTTCCCGCCCTGATCGCTGACATTGTAGTTCCAGAGATGTAAAGACGGAAAAACTATGGAGAGACACCCTGACTTACGTATAACGCCCCGTTATGTAGCTGGATTCATGCGCAGACGCTTTTTGCTTGGTCTCTGTGGAATTCCTGAACAATACCAAAGAATAACGTCGTTTAGAAGACAATACGACTTGACCGGTGGTTAGTGAACTAATGCACAGGTATAGGCCAAGGGTTCTCGTGTATTATATGGTCCTTTTAAACTGAATATCATGTCAAGCGCCTCTCCTTCTCTCTCCTCTCTCTCCGCCGATCCCTCACTTCTCTGTCACCGCCGCTCTCCTTCTGTCCTCCTCTCTCTCTCCCTCTCTCCTCCGTCCCGGCCCCTCCCTCCTCCATACCCTCGTAAAGCCCGTCCTTGATCGACTCCACTCTCGAATCATCGGTGGGTTCATACTCTATGCACCAAGGACTAGACCAGAGGTGTGCCTTGTGTGATTACCCATCGTGTACCCCCCCCCCACACCAGTTTTAGGAAAACTGAATAGTCCATGTACAACTAACACTCCCCCCTCCTCTCTCTCTCTTCGCTCTCACATCCTCACTCTCTACCCCCCCCCCTGTCTCCTCTCCTCAGCGATCACTCAATCCACCGCTCCTCCTCCGGTCACTCTCCCCCCCGCCCCTCTCAACCGCTCTCTTCGTCCCTCTCTCCGTGCAACACCCGAGGCGCTCCTCCAGGCAGCTCCCCTGAAGCACCAACCCCACACTGGCCTCGCTCTCTCGTCTGTGGTGTCTGTGTGTGGTGGTTGTGTGTGTGTGTGTGTGTGTGTGTGTGATGAAGTACAGCCATATGAATTTTTGAAATTTCTATTTGTATTTAATTCTCGCCACAGTGGGATTCCAATATGATACAATAAACGTCATCAAAGAAAAGCTGAAGCTTAGAGATGATTGTTTACAATGGCTGTCCAGCTGACTGGCAGTTCATGAAACAGATGAACTCCCCCAGTGTCATCTTATGGTCTTGTTCTTTTGCATCAAGATGAAGTTCGAGCAACTTCTTCAGACTAACGCTGTGAATGAAAAAGAGTCCTGTGTGTCTTTTCTACTGAAATTAAAAAAAAAAATCTTAATGTTTCAAGTGCATGGTCACTCTATCTAGTTATGTCGGCAAGCTTAAGGAAAAGACATTGGCAAGTTATTGAGCTATTACTCATGTTCTAAGTTGTTGTTGTTATTTTGCACCCTGGTTAAAAGACTCCAGGGATCATCCGAACAGCCTAAGTACTTGAACACTGTGGCACAAAAAGCATCAGCTAGGGAACATTACGTGTGTGACTGTTTTTGATTACCATGCCACATGGGCAGCCACATTCCGACTTCGAGGGATTTTGGAGACTGATAATGTTACGCTACGAGCTTGTCACAACTGAAGACAATCCCCGCATAACTGTGCAGAGCATAACAACATTTTGATGTAACCTTGGTGTTCTAGTCTATGTCAACTGGTCTGACACAGCCTTAAGCCAAGGCGGGTGTTCCAAGTCACTATGCCAAGCAATTCCAAGGTCCTTCTAAAATACTGTGAGTTAAAAAAAAGACTAAATAGATAAATCAAAAAGAGCGATAAAGATGACTGAGAGGCTACAACATCCAGACAGATACCTCTTTCTCAATGAAACGTGAAATCAGTAAGCAGCACTAAGTGAGTAAATACGCTTTAGAATTTACTGGAAATAAGTATTCGCATTTATCATGTCTTTAGCGCTAAAAAATACTGGGAAATTACCCCCGTGTTGAGGTTAGTACAGGAGGGATTACACCTTTCCAATTGCCATTGCTGCCCCCAGTGTACTGCCAAGAGAAACGGACCCATAACAGTGTTCTTTATACAGGGTGTATCTTAAATTAATAAAACAGAGGTTTTTATTTTTATTATTTTTTTAAAAGGTTTTTTATTTTTGTTGTTTAATTCTTCGGCAAAATATCTCCCATTTGCTTTCTTTCCAGGTATTCCCTTTTTTTGTCTTTTTTTTTTTTTTTTTTTTTTTTTTTTTTTTTTTTTTTCCCTCCAGTACCGGTTCTTTTGATGCCACAAGCACTTACGTAATCCCGAAGAGGAAATGCATCAGAACAGTTTGCAGCTGTTGGCGTTGAAGCAGTGAGGTTCAGTGCCAGCACTGCCCTGTACAGCATGGTTCGACTCCGACGCCCTCTTTTTCAAACAAACCAAGGTGGGGTCTGTTTGGATTTTCAATCATGCCTACACTCATAACAGACAATCACACAGTCTGGCGAGATTTAGCAGCCATAGAAAATTTTTTCGTGACTTTTTTTTTATGGTTTATATTCCGGCAAATTGACAGGCAAATGCCTGCCACCTGACAATAACGAAGGTCATAAGAAAAGCTCGCTGACTGCTGTGTATAAAGCAGCATGTAAGAGAAGAAAAAAATGTCGATAATACTTATTGCTTATAAAATATATGCTTACATGCAGATAAAATAGTCATTTAAAAGTCTAAAAAGGGGGCATAAACGTGTGTGAGAAGTCACACATAATGAAGATAGTCGAAAACACAGTCGAAGGAAAAGTCAGTCCACAGACAGAAGACCGCCAGTACAGAAAGTATGCACACGGCAGAGATTTGATAAAAAAGGTACAAAATGATATGACAGTTAACTACTACTTCCACGCCGCCAGGTCCTTTAGAAAGAGAAGGCCAGTACAAAATGATATGACAGTTAACTACCTTCTACGCCGCCAGGTCCTCTAGAGAGAGAAGGCCAGTACAAAATGATATGACAGTTAACTACCTTCCACGCCGCCAGGTCCTTTAGAAAGAGAAGGCCAGTACAAAATGATATGACAGTTAACTACCTTCTACGGTCGCCAGATCCTCTAGAGAGAGAAGGCCAATACAAAATGATATGACAGTTAACTACCTTTCCACGCCGCCAGGTGCTCTAGAGAGAGAGAAGGCCATTACAAAATGATATGACAGTTAACTACCTTCTACGCCTACCTTCCAGGTCCTCTAGAGAGAGAAGGCCAGTACAAAATGATATGACAGTTAACTACCTTCTACGTCGCCAGGTCCTCTAGAGAGAGAAGGCCAATACAAAATGATATGACAGTTAACTACCTTCTACTACCGCCGCCAGGTCCCTAGAGAGAGAA
>JADBJO010002592.1:0-2500 GCA_016801955.1 Conus betulinus | reverse complement strand
AAATTTCTCATGATGAGATAATAAAGTGTTTCTTATCTTATCTTATCTTAAAATAATAAGAAACTGGAAAAACAACAAATTGGCTGACACAGAAAGAGAAAACAATCAAACGAAAAATGAGTAAGAATTTAGCCGTAGACAGGAACACATTAAAGAGTGGCAGAAATGGTAAGAGATGCAATCGGGCTAAAAACAACAACAAACACAACAAAAAAATCCAGAGCAGACTGATTCGTTCTCTAACACTGTCGAACACGGAACTCTCTGTCACCATAGAACTTATTTGTCACTGTTGTCAAGGGAAGTAAATGCAATGCATTTGGGAGAAAAAGCAGACGACAGCGACTGGATCTAATTTTTAAGACGGGGAGGCGTCGCATCTGTGAACATTAAAAATGGAACTGAAGATCAGAGTGGTTAAAAAAAAAAGAAAAATGATGGCAGTATTTTGTGATGTGTAGCTAAATAGCAAGAGTGGTTCAGATACCTGGAAGTACCTATGGCTACATGAAATTTCTGAAACGATTTCGCTGAAGTGGTATCAGTCATTCACCGATTCAGTGGAACCCCAGCACCAGTGTGTTTAACACAAAACACACACACACACACACACACACACACACACAACAATACTTGACATCTTCTGATATCACTGTTGAATTTAGCATTGCGGCTGTGAGAGTTTTGAATTGTCGATGGAAAACTTTACAACGGAAACTTCATTTGATGGATTTCAGAAGAGCCGTGGAAAAGGTTGTGATCCCGAAAGTGAACAGAAAGCTCGAGAGGTGCTGGTATTGGATGAGACTGCACTGGACTGTGAATGGTCACTGGGAAGACGTGGCCTTACTTTTCAGTGCTGAAATGATTACTGATCTAACGAACATCGGCAGAGGAGATATGCTGTGGAATTCCTCATAAAAGTGTCGATCGGAGAATGTATGGCCGTTGTGCGTGATCCACCAGCAGGTAGCCTGAAACTCATGGTGTGGTGCTGTGTTTCACACTTCGGTATGAGTGATCTTGTCTTCATGGAAGGGACAGTGAACTGTAAAATTTCCGTTCAAGTGCCACAAGGCCATCTTCACCCGTCCATTCATCGACTGGTTTCCAATGAAGCGACTCTTCCGAGTAGAAACGTCTCAGTTCACAAGCCCCGTGAAACAGCAGTCCGTTCCGAGTCATCGGTGGCCAGCACAGTCACCCAGTCTCAGATCAGTAAAAAATCTTTTTTTCTTGGAAAGAAAGAAAGAAAAAAGAAAGAAGAAAGAAAGAAAGAAAGAGAGAGAAAACAGAAAAAAAAAAGATCAAACGTGGTAGCCTACTTGAGGTAGATTATGAACTCAACCTTTGGCGTGGAACGAGTACCCGTTTGGTATTTTCAAAAACTTTTTTTTTTTCCTGCCACGACGGGTTCAGCGTGTTCCGTGTGAGAAGAGCCCCGGGATTAAAGAATCAAAACTTCAAACAAAGTAAGTATCTTTTTTGAAAGAGGTAAATTATTTCAGAAATCTTGTCATAATGAAAGCGAAAGCATGACGATGGTTTGGGGCAAGGCTGCTGCAGCTGCTTCTGCTATTGCTACAACTACAACCACTAATTTTGCTTTTTTTTTTTTTTTTTTTTTTTTTAGTTCATTTGTTGTCTGTTGATAGGAGTTCATTTGTTGTCTGGGGGGGGGGGGGGGGGGAGAGGGGAGGGGAAGGGGGGGGGGGGGGGGGGGGGGGGGGGGGGGGGGGGGGGGGGGGGGGGGGGCACACTGAGACATGAGTCAAAGCAGACTCAATTAGCCAGTTAGCTTCAGTCTAACGAGAACCAGATCATATGAAAAAAATCTCTTTGAACCAGGCACCAAAGCCAGCGTACTTGAGTCGAGGTGGATTTTCTCTTTAACGGAACTACTGCTTCCGCACCTGCTTTCAGTATTACTGGAATCAAAATTCGTAGTTTTAGAGGCAACTCTAAGTCAAACTCCGAAAGTGTAACCACCGTGTCCGGAGGCTCTGCCGCTAATATTTCATAGTTACAAGCATGAATGTGTATTGTTTTTATTGTCAGCAGTCCTTGGACCAGTTATCCCGTTTCAGCTGCATTTCAGCTGTGGTTGTATTATGACCCAGTCGGACACACAGGGCGCTTTCTCGACTGTCAGTACACTATGAAAAAGTTCTGTCCTTAACTGAACAACACCGACAACAACATTAACAAGACAGCGTTAGCTATGTACACTATAAACACAATTCATGACATGATAGCTAAAAGTATTAATAATCGTAAAGGCATACAATCTAATGGCCTCAGGTATTTTCTTTTTAATCGATCACCCCCACCCAGTTTTCAAAGTAAATAGATAGGTATATAGATATGGAAAAAAAAAAAAAAAAAACGTAGCCACACATAAAGAAATAAACTACCGTATCTGATTTGGGCTGACAGACATCCCAGAATGGACAGCCAGTGTCAGTTCCGAACATGCCAAGCTGCGCACAGTCCCCCCTAC
>JADBJO010002591.1:297500-300000 GCA_016801955.1 Conus betulinus | reverse complement strand
AGAGAGAGAGAGAGAGGAGGACGAGAGGACGAGAGAGAGAAGAGAGAGAGAGAGAGAGAGAGACGAGAGACAGAGAGACAGAGAGACAGAGAGAGAGAGAGAGAGGTTCTGATTCCCAGAAGTGTCTCTGGCACTCACCTCAAAGAGCTTAAGATTTATTAAAGAATCATTAAGACCTCCCATCCCGACCCCGGCACGCTTTTATTTTATTCCCATCATGATATCATGTTGGAAAATCGGCATTAAGTGTTATCGTTCCAAATGCAGACCATCTTTTCTTGCGCATTCTCACCAGAATGATACTCCACCATACAACGTAATGAGCCCTAACTTTTCCCAGATGATGGCATTGCTGTTCTCAGCTGTCTGTCAGCTTACAACAGATTCCTTTTCTGATCTCCAATCACGAGCATATTTTTTTCAAAAGCCATCATCTCAGGGTTTTTTTTTTTATCGCTGTGATGACGAAACAGAATGTGCATAATGACCCTTTTCACCGAGAAATGATTATTTCATATTTATTACATGTTTATGCTTTAACTGCAACCGTCTAAGGTGGAGGTCAGTTCAGTATCTGAGTGACGACTATGCCTGACAAACTATTCAAAGAGCATGAGATGAAGATTTCCGCTTTAAGAATTCTAGGCAGCTGAATGTTAGGGACAGAGAGGGGATCAGAAAGAAGATCTTGCCCGATTCCTAAAAAGAAACCTGAGTTGCAAACTTGCATTGACGTTGGCTGGACGAGCGATAACAGTGGCTGCCATGCCCTGATATGGACACAGCCTGCTCCTGCAGTTTGTTGTCCAACCACAGACTGCTTCAGTGCTGACTGAGGCTGCTAGTGTAGTGATGTCACATGCTTCTGCCGTGACGGAGACAGCTTCAGTACAGATGGAGACTGGTCCTGCGCGGGCGCGAAATCTGGACCAGTGAGGGGATGTCTTGTAATAAAGCAGTCTGGCTATGGTGCCAAAACACACATCTTCCGTTGGCACGGGCTGGTGCAACGAAAAAAACTGGCCCTGCGTTTGTACATTCTGATCATCTGGCACATCATCTGGCAAATGTTCTTCATGAAGCATCTCTTGTTCTAGCATTTCCATTGCAGCATAGGATGTCCTTGGAACAAGTCCAATAACAAGCTGTAGGGCGTTTTAACTGTCGTTTCTGATATGGAAGTAATCATGGAGAGAATGACGAATCTGAGCTCTGAACTCCAATTTTCTCCATTATCTGCCATTAATGTCACTAATTTCTATCGCAGGTGTTGGTGGTGGTGGTGGTGGTGGTGGTGGTGTTATATATTATTCTTGTTATGATGATGATGATGATGATGATGATGATGATGATGATGATGATGATGATGAAGATGATGATGATTGGTAGTAGTAATAGCAGCAGCAGCAGCAGTAGTAGTAGCAGCAGCGGCGGCGGCAGCAACAGCAACAGCAGCAGCAGCAGCAGCAGCAACAGCGACAGTAGAAATAGTAGTACTAGCCGTAGCAATCAAGAAAATCGTCATCATCGTCGATGCATCCTGAAAAAAAAAATGGTTTGCATTTTCTCGTCATTGCTGTCGTCACCATACCAATAATTATGGTCATTGTAATTATCCTGATCATACTTTAGCACGTCCATCGTTTGCTCCAACAGCCGCCATCGTCATTACTGTTGTCATCTTCATAGGAACGTTGTTTAGTCAGTTAAGTCCCTCCCCACTCAAGATGAGCTCAATGTGAAGACAGTTTCTGGAACGTGTTTACTGTGTGTAGGCTTGGTCTCGATCCCTTCTGTTGAACTGTGGTTTTCACGGATGTTAGTGCGGATTGAATGTGAGATGCCACTGTACTGAAGGCCGGTGAGCCATTAGGCTGGAACCACTCTTCATCACCACCGTCAACAGTTAGGTGCACAATGTGCTGGCCAACAACCTGACCACTGATTGGAATGACAGGAGCTTACAGCTGGTCATGTCACTGGAAACAGATGTTTGTCCGGTGGGAGAACCCGTGTCTGTGAGGAGGAGTGATGGAGAGTACGTTGTGAGGAGAGTGACGAGACAGTACGTTGTGAGGAGAGTGACAGACAGTACGTTGTGAGGACAGTGATGGAGAGTACGTTGTGAGGACAGTGATGGAGAGTACGTTTGTGAGGAGAGTGAAGACAGTACGTTGTGAGGAGAGTGAAGACAGTACGTTGTGAGGACAGTGGTGGAGAGTACGTTGTGAGGACAGTGATGGAGAGTACGTCGTGAGGAGAGTGAAGACAGTACGTTGTGAGGAGAGTGAAGACAGTACGTTGTGAGGAGAGTGAAGACAGTACGTTGTGAGGAGAGTGATGACAGTACGTTGTGAGGAGAGTGAAGACAGTACGTTGTGAGGAGAGTGACAGGCAGTACGTTGTGAGGAGAGTGACGGACAGTACGTTGTGAGGAGAGTGACGGACAGTACGTTGTGAGGAGAGTGACAGACAGTACGTTGTGAGGACAGTGACGGAC
>JADBJO010002591.1:292500-295000 GCA_016801955.1 Conus betulinus | reverse complement strand
AAACCTCCCCTTCCAGGTAAGTCTCGTTTAATTTTCTAGCTGCTTATAAACTGCTTTTGGAACTAATCGTTGTCTATTTTTCATTAGAAAATAGAGCGTTTTTATATCTAATTTTTGCTAGATTGTTTGCCATAAATGTATTCGAATTTGTCACCAGCAGCACAAATCCGAAAAAGGAAAACTGCCTCATGTATACAGAGGTATCACATCTCTTCTTAAGTAATTCTATAATTTGGACCAAGCAGCATGAAATGCATTCCATCTGTTATATTCTCACAAAAGGGGCAGTTTTTAATCATCCTTCGGTCAGATCTAAACTCTAGAAAATGTACATAAGACATTCCAAACATAGATTTAGCTAACTGTTTTCTCAGTGTTTATTCCAAACTTAAAGAAATAACCAAGATAGTCTCTTTCACGTATAAAAAAAAAGTAAAAAGCATGATAGGGAAAAATCATTCAGAATGGCAGAATTCAAGGCTTGTTTAAAACAGTCAATGAAACGTGTCTTGAATGTAAAATGTACACTATTCTATTTCCTGTCTCCTGTAACTCTAAACAATACCAATGCCAAATTGGCACAACACGTGTCTTTTCTTGTTTTAACCTTCCAATCCCACATTCTGCAGTTTTGTCTTTGCAAGCGTAATAACATATCACAGCCTATGACATATAGTGGAAGCTTTTCTGTTTCGCCATAAACGAGATGCCTGGGGTTTCATGTACTTTCACCAAGAAAACGCTTCAGTATAGATAAGTGAACTTTTTCAATACATTCCTGCCACCATCGAGTCCCTTAGTTGCTGATCCGTTCATCAGAACGGGCTGTATCTGACAATTAACAACGTTGAAAAAACGTATCTGGCGATGGCTCAGCAAATATCCACAATAGTTTCAAAATGTTTAACACTCCCTTGCTTAATCGCTCAGCTAATTCTTTAAGTGCGTGCATAAACGACAGTCTACAATGGACAAAAATACCTGAATATCTGTACAGATTAGAATCATTTATTCTTGTCCATTAAAGGATCATCTCGGTCTATCGACTTACGCTATTACGAAAACATTAGATTCAGCCACATTCACAGTCAGATCCATATGCTTAGCGTTATCACAGAGAATATTCAGTCGTGTTATTAAACCCTAAACTGGCGTCGGAAAAAAGGGGGACATGTACAATATGGTCGATAAATGACAAAATGAACAATTTAAATAGTTCAAGTGAAAGCTGGATACAAAAGGGGGGCAATATCCCGAACGAGTTTATCAACAAAGAGAGAGAAAAAAAAGCACGGGAGAGCACACGTCTCCTTGTCTCAATACCTGCGAGCACAAGAACTCATTTGTTAGGTCTGCACCCATTCGTGTTCTTGCTTTAGCAACCTTGTACATGCTTTTTTCAGTGCTTTAAGGTTCTTACCATTCGTGCCCGACTCAGATTTTATTTCTGCACACTGAATCAATTGTCTTACAAAAATCGAATGCCTTGCAACAAAAAAAAAAAAAAAAAAAAAAAGTCAATAAAAAAAGCACACACAGTCCTCTGCACCTTAGCAACTGTTTCTGGAATCGTGGCAAAGGAAGCAGAGTATGGATGAGATATACTTAAGATAAAATCAGAAGCATAATCGCAATCGGAAGTAGGATATAGCCAGAACCAGAATGAGGATAATAACTAGAATGTAAGCCAAAGCATCATCAGAATGATGATTGGAATACAAACAGTTTCAGAATGATAACTGGGATATGAGTGGAATCAGGATCATTACTAGAATGTAGCCAACAGTATATCAGGATAGTAGAAAGGAATATAACCAGAGGTAGAATCAGGATGATAACTGGAATAAAATCAGAAACAGACCCAGGACAATAACCAGGATATAACCCAGAGAATAGTCAGGATAACTACTTTATATTATCACGATGATGTGTAGGATACAACAAGATAGAGCATCAGGATGATAAGAACAATGTATCTGGAAGCAGAATCAGGATAATATCTGATATATAATAATAACTGGGATATTACCTGAAGTAGAATCAGTATAAAAAACGAAGATATTGCCAGTAGATCCAGGTTCATTAGTAGGATATATCAAGAAGTAGAGTGAGGGGGGGAAAAAGGCAGGAAATAACCAGAAGTAGAACCAGGATAAAAAGTAGATATAACCAAAAGCAGACTTTGGGTTAAAAAAAAACTGGTATACAACCAAACTAAAAAAAAAAAAAAAGAGATTAGCTAGGCTGTAGCCAATACCAAAAGCAGAACTTTAATCACTTGGCTATCAGCAGACATGGGATCAGCAGAATGATTAGGACGTAACCAGAAGTGGAGTCAGTGTAATACCTAAGATGTAACCAGAATTAGATTCAGGATTATACCCAGGATACAACCAGAAGAAGAATCAGGATGATACGTAGAATATAACCGCACATAGAGTCAGGATAATAGCAGGGACATAACCAGAAGTAGAATCAGGATAATATATAGGATGTTCCC
>JADBJO010002591.1:257500-280000 GCA_016801955.1 Conus betulinus | reverse complement strand
CTCTGTCTCTCTCTCTCTCTCTCTCTCTCTCTCTCTCTCTCTCTCCTCTCTCTCAAAACACACGGACTCACTTTTGAATCATGCATAGATTGTGGGTGCAAGCCGTGCGCTCGTTGTTTTAATTGTCTGGGTTGGCTTTTTGTCAGTCTCTCTCTCCCCTCCCTCCCTCCCTCTCCCTCTCTCTCTCTCTCTCTCTCTCTCCTCTCCTCTCTCTCCTCTCTCTCTCTCTCTCTCTCTCTCTCTCTCTCAAATACATGCAGGCATTTACCATTTACCGCTCCGAGTTACCTCGGTGTACTTGAATACTTCATGCTTTCCTTTTTCATGCTTTTAAGCCAAGCTGCCAACCAACTAATTCAGTGTCAGATCCCTTGAAACCAGCCTCAGTGTCTTCCATTCCTCGAGGGAGACATATACGTGCTGCCATACTTTTCATTCGTCAGCATAATTGACACTTTTTTTTTTTTTTTTTTTTTTTTTTTTTTTTTTTTTTACGAACGCAGGAATGATGGTCGTTCAAAATGAATGCCAGTTTGGTATGCATGAGTGATGCGTGGTTGGGTGTGAATGCTCCTGTTAGACCAATAACCTCTCACGTGGTTTCGTCGCCATGGTGACGAAAGTAAACCACTGATACAGTTTGTTTGTTTGTTTGCTTGCTGTTGTTGCTGCTGCTGTTATTGTTGCTGGTGCTGGTGTTTCCAACAGCCTACATATCATAATAATAGCATACCCACTTATTTCGTTCTTTGTGAGAGCGCCGTAACGATATCCTTTGACTTTGAGGCGTTTTGACCATTCAAGAGGTGCAGGTTTGAATATTGGCAGAGCCAAAAGGACAAGGAAACAAACACACGCAGAATGCAGAATGCAGAAGTCATGACGCGGGTGCAGCCTTGTCCTTCAGAGTATGGTGAACGCAAGGCTGTAACACTGGCATGAGTGTTGTGGGGGGGGGGGGTGGGGGTGGGGGTGGGGTGGGGGGATTCTTCGGGGAAGGCCTTCTGATGTCCAGCTCTCCCTAGAATGAAGGATTTCTGTTGAGTGTCTCGTCAAATGTATGGGTGGGTGATTGTACGCGTCGAATTAAGACCATTTTCAGAGCATCAGAAGGTTATCGTTGAAATAAAAAGGGTTGAGGAAGATGGTTGGGGCAAGTCATAACAGCTGGATGGAGTAAATGAGGAAAAAGAATAGATGTAAGAAGGGAGCGGGGGTGTCTTCTGACAACTGCATTTTTTTTTTTTTTTTGAATTTTGTTGAGCCTCTTTCCATCACAACAAATGTAATATCTTTAAAGTCCTTTCGTCTTTTGTCAACCGCCTTTATATCATAGCACTGAATTTCTTGTTATTTCTATTCTTTAAGTTGTTGAACACCTGTATAATAATATAGCCTAATAATAACTAGGACACTCCTTATCATCTTTTATTGAGCGTCTTTATATGATGACGCTCACTTTTTTGTGCGTGATTTTTTTTTCTAAACATGATTTCTTGAACGCCTTTAACCAATGAGGTTTTTCAAACTTCTTTTCAAAATTGAGTTAAGGGTGGTTGTAAAACCTGATTTTTTTTTTTTAATCTTTTCAAGCGTCTTCATGGAATGACAGTGTCTTGTCCTGCTCTTTCTAATTTTTTGGGGGAGCACCTTTTTATCCGAGGTTACAAGATCTTTTCTTCTGAAATACTTTATTGATCGTCTCCCACCAGTCCCTTACACACCATGCGTAGTCTGTATGTTCTCTTACAAATGGACACAGTCTTTTAGTGTTTTTGATGTTTGATACAAAATGTATGGGTTTGTTAGTGTTCTAATGTGTGGTGTGAAGAGGAAAAAAAAAAAAGAAGAAAAATAAAAAAGAAAGAAAAAAAAAGAAAAAAAAAAAGCTAGTAGTGGAAATTGCTTTTTTGTTTGTTTTGTTTTGTTTTGCTTTGCTTTTTTTTATGAAGAGGACAGTGTGAAGCACCAAAAAATGAAGAGGTGGATTTCGGCCTTAGTAAAACAATAAATAAATAAATAAATCACCGCCTTAGGTGCTCCGTTGATCCGATAACTGATGCAACAAAAACAAACAAACAAACAAACAAACAAACACTTTAGTGATCCTGAGAACAGTATATATTTGGTTTCGTTGTTGACTGTGTATAGAAACAGGGACAAAAGGACTCGGAAGAAAAGAAGGGGGGGAAGCGGTACAGATTCGAAGGGAATCGGGTTGCAGAATCCACTGGTTTACAAAGGAGACAATCTGTTGGACCTATACCACAAATCCCGCGCCACTTTGAAATTATTGGTAAAGGAAGCTGTGTTGCCAAAGAATGGGTAAGGTGGATAGTGGTAGGTTTCGTGTGTGTGTGTGTGTGTGTGTGTGTGTGTGTGTGTGTGTGTGTGTGTGTGTGTGAACATACCTGACCATAAATGAAAACACATTTATGGTCAGGTATGTTCACACACACACACACACACACACACACACACACACCACACCACACCACACACCACACACACACACACCACACACACACACACACACACACACACACACACACACACACACACACACACACCCGCACGCGCGCGCCCCGCGCACGCACAGACACAGACACACACACACACACACACACACACACACACACACACACACACACACACTTGCACAGATGCACAGCGCATTGGGCCAATGCGTAGGTCAGACATCTGCAAAGTCTAGCCACGAGACCCTCTTCTTCAATTCTCTCATCTTAGCTGTTAATTCATTATCCATCAGCTTCAAATCATGCGCAGTGTGGTCTCACAACTCAGCAGATGTGGTGTAGCGTATAGGGACTAGTCCGCGCGCAGTGACGCCTCCTTGATGAAACTGAAACTGAAACTGTCTTTCTCGTTGCCATTACCACCCACGCCGCTCACTCTTGAGTTCTCTGGGCATAGCTACATTCAGGTCGTCCTGTTGCTGCAGTAGCAGTCCTCATAGGGGTGTCAGTATTTACACGTCATCAGGTCATGAGTACTGATGTTGACACCCCCCAGCCCAGATCCCCCCCCCCCCCATCCCCCTCCCCTTCTCGCCCATCTCCTCCCATCATATCCCCCCGTCCAAACTGTTCTCCACACACACACACACACACCCCCCTTCGTTTCCCAATGGAAACACTCCTCCTCTTTCAACCCCCTGCACACGCAATCCGACCTTGTTGGTGTGAGAGAGAGGAAGAGCATGAATTAAGCTGGCAGCAATGTTCAGCTGCCCATGCTTCCAAACCCAGCACAACTCTTGGATAGATAGCCCTTGTGGTGCCAAACAGCGGCGTAATGGAGTTGAAAAAACACGATGAGATGCGCTGTAGCGCCCGCCATGATCTTAACTCACCGACCACCACACGGCTGGGTGACAGATCGATTTTTGCCATCAATATTCATGGCAAGAGCCCGAGCCCCAGCTGCTGGCTGAGACGAGTGGTGTGCCACAGACAGCGGTCGTGAGGGAGGGCGTCGGACACCGTTGGCGACTGTCCTGCCCTGCCGTTTCTCCACCACCACCACTCGCTTTCTTCCTGTCGACATGGGCAGAAGAATACAGACCTGGCCAGGTGAACGGTCAGCGATCGGTGAGTTCACGGGAGACTGCCATGGACCGGAACTCCCACTCCCTGTAAGCTCCGTCTCACTACCTGTCCCTTGAGAGAGAGAGAGAGAGAGAGAGAGAGAGAGAGAGAGAGAGAGAGTGAGTGAGAGGAGAGAGAGAGAGTGAGTGAGAGAGACACAGAGAGGGGGGGGGGTGAAAAAGAGAGAGGTCACATTTCTTGGTTGTCCGTGTGTGTGTGTGTGTGTGTGTGTGTGTGTGTGTGCGTGCGTGCGTGTATGTGTGTGCGTTGTATGTGTGTGTGTGTGTGTGTGTGTGTGTGTGTGTGTGTGTGTGCGTGTGTGCAAGTATGTATGCTCACGCATGCTCAGCCATGCTCTCTCTCTCTCTCTCTCTCTCTCTCTCTCTCTCTCTCTCTCTCTCTCTCCTCTCTCTCTCTCTGTGTGTGTGTGTGTGTGTGTGTGTGTGTGTGTGTGTGTGTCCCAACCCCAACCCTGTCACTCTATACGGCAAGCTGAGCTATTACCATATGAGCTCTATGGCCAGTCAACAATGACCACCACTAGTGAAAAGCAGAGCAGTCACGACTGTCTCCCCCCCCACCCCCCTACATACCCCATTCCGGATCAAAACAAACGGGCGTGTTGCCTGACGTGAATTGATTTCACGATTGAGCAACCAAAGTCACCCGGTTTGGGCACGTTACCCACCCTTCCCTGCCCTTGGCCTATAGCTCCAAAGTTTTTTGTTTTTTTTAATCCCCATCCTTTCTCTACCTTCTTTACCACTCCCCCCCCCCCCCCCCCCCCATGCCCGCCCCTTCTCCTGTTTCCATGATCCGATTGGCCTCAGGGAGGATCCTGGGCGGAGGGGTGAGAGGTGAGCGGCAGGCGATGCTATGTAAGGTTACATGTTAGCGGTTTCTCACAGAGTGGGAAAAGCACAGCGTTGGTCACTCTCAGTGAACGTCCGGCATTCTCTCCCCCCCCCCTCCCCCCTGCCATGTTCATGAGCTGGAAGCCCCCACAGCGTTGGTCACTCTCAGTGAACGTCTGGCATCCCCCCCCCCCCCCCCCCCCCCCCATTCTGCCATGTGTTCATGGGCTGAAAGCTCCTCGTTCGCACGTTTCCAAGGTCGATTTTTGTTTTACATTTATGGCTGTTTAGACTCCTCCCACCCACCCCACCCACCTGTCCCACCTTCCTACCGCTTTTTTTTTTTCCTGTCCCTCCCCCCCCCCTCCCCCGCTCCCCCCGCCCCAGCATTCCCTTCGCAATCTCTTCGCTTTCATCTCTTGTGCCATTTAAACCGCTGTAGCGCGGAAGGATATCCGATGAGAATTTTTCTGTTACCATAATCCGTCGATTACAGACCTGCGTTTCTAGATATTTAAGTGAATGTTTTCTTAGAGTTTTATCACCTGCATGTGTATAATGCACACAAAATCAAGATACTAGAAGTTGTGTGTCTTTTGTAAGGTAATAAAACAAAAAAACAAAAAAAAAAATCCATACAGTGCCAGCATTCTATCCCCGACTTCACAAACTCGAAATCGAAGTCTAGTGCATTGACCAACCAGTCGCTACAACACTGTCAGCTACGGAATAAAATCGGGACATCTTTTGTCAAGTATAATCAACAGCAATAATAGTAATAATAACAATCACAACAAGAAGAGTAGTATTACTAATAAAGATAACATTTTCAAATAACAACAGCAATAACAACAATAATGATGATTATAATATCAGAAACTTCGCACGTTTTTTTGTTTTGTTTTTTTTTTAATCTTCAAGTGAGCTTGAAGCGCCATAGTACTATTAAAAAAAAATGTAAAGAACGTAATCACCTCACAAAGCAGATTATCTTATTAGAAACAAAACATACAGAACCCCTCCATGATATAAACAAAGAGCACCTGTTTGCACTCACGTCCTTTCAGTCAACAAATATACATGTAAAATTTTGAAAAAAAGAGGCGGTTAGTTACCACTAAGAACACGCACAATGTGTCTATGTCCTTGGCGGTAGCTAACCCCCTTTTTTCCTACACATTTTGCTTCAATTTCCCCCTTCAGTCACTCCGTTCTGAAACTAAATCTACGTGTAAACAACGAAGTAAACGTTCAGGGATAGAGGAATCGGTGATCACGTTTCTACATGTTACTGCCAAACTACATCCACAACGAAGCACACTTTTCTACATAAAACTCAAACGTCCTCAAAGCTCACTTCTATTACTTTCTTTAAGTAGAGTCTCTCTCTCTCTCTCTCTCTCTCTCTCTCTCTGTAAGTTCTCTGTATGTGTGTGTGTGTGTGTGTGTGTGTGTGGTGTGTGTGTGTGTGTGTGAGTGTCTCTCCTCTCTCTCCTCTCTCTCTCTCTCTCTGTCTCTCTCTCTCTCTCTCTCTCTCTCTCTCTCTCTTTTAGTGTGATTCACCCGCAATACTTTACTCATCTATCACGACACGGCACGAGCTCCGGATGGAATTGTATCAGCGAGTTTTTACACCAATATCAGTCCCCGTCAATAGTTCAGCGATCCATCTCCATCTCCACGGCTTTTCTGCTGGCTTATCTCCCGCTCCTTTTCTGCGGCCCGCTCAAAGTCAGGTCAACCGCCTTCAAGCAGTATATGGCCAGTCAGTTGTTATAGCGACTCCACACTTGGTTCAGTAGGTCACGGGGTGATGTGGGCTTTGACTCACCATTCATTTCTATTCATGGGGTCAGGACTGACGAAGATGATTGTGGGGAATATAGGTATTACTGTGAGAGGTAATACTGTCGGTCGATCTTGCACTGGAGTTACAGTATGTACAATTGCAATATCAATTTGATAGTGAAACCCCGGACGAACAGTTGATAAATGCATACTCAATGCCCTGGCAGTCTTCAAGACGCAGATGGTGCGCGTGTGCGCACGCGCGCGCGCACACACACACACACACACACACACACACACACACACACACACACACACACAACCGAGTGGTCGCTGTGGTTGCATTCACCATTGCTCTCTCACTATTGTGAAGTCAAATCTGTTAACAGTTCACAAGAGATAATCATCCATTTTACACTAAAATAGTGAAAGAGGTAACTTACAGATAATGACAATAGTAACGACGATGATGATTATCATTATGACGATGACAATCATAATGAACAATAACAGCAATAACAAATTCTCCTCGACATGGAAACAAGTTACATTCCTCACCTGTCTGACGGTAATCCCCTTTTCCCCACATATCCCCCAACCCCCACCTCATCCTTCTGCCAATCCCTTATACCTATCCCGTTCCCTCCGGTACCACTGCTCGTGTGCAAGAAAACAGAGAGAGAGAGAGAGAGAGGGGGGGGGAGAGAGAGAGAGAGACAGACAGAGAGACAGACAGAGAGGGGAGGGAGGAGAGAGGGAGGGATGGAGAGAGAGATAGCCTCTTCCTCTCAGACCTTACCCTTTTCTAAAAAGAAAAAAAAAAATCGATGGTAACAAAAAGATCAAACACAAAAGAGGCGGAAAGAGGTGGGATAATGCGTGTGTACGGGGAATGGGGGTTGTGTGTGTGTGTGGGGGGGGGGGGGGGGGGGATGAGTGAGGGTGACGGTGACGGTGACGAGGGAAGGGAAGGGAAGGGAAACTAGAGTAATTTCGCCGTTTCAAAAACACACCGTTTAACTTTTAGTCACCCCTACTGTACCCCCCTTTTCTTCTGTAGTGTCAGGGGGGTCTAGGGAGGGGCCGTCTGGAACAATGAGGTGAAGCCCGGTGGGGGAGGAACGAAGCCCTGCTCGTGCTGGTTGACGCCGATAACCATCACCTCCCGCTCGTGATCTCTCCATCAGGGTCTGATGGGTATCACGGCATGACGAGGTCGCCGTCCCAACCGAAGGGAGAGGCGGGGAGATTAAAGGGGGGAAGGGGGAGGGAAAGGGAGCGGCGAACGGTTTGGGGTTGGTGTCGGGAAGAGGCGTGAGGGGGATAGTGTGGAGGAGTGGGGGTGGGGTGGGGGCAGAGAAGAAGGAAGGCGGTCAATGTAAGGTAGATAAGTTAAAACTTAATCTGTGTGTGTGTGTGTGTGTGTGTGTGTGTGTGTGTGTGTGTGTGTGTGTGTGTGGTGCGCGCGCGCGTGTGTGTGTGTGTGCGCGCGCGCGTGCGTTTATATATATATATATGTATGTATATGTGTGTGTGTGTGTGTGTGTGTGTGTGTGTGTGTGTGCGTGCGCGCGCGCGCGCGCGCGCGTGTGTACGCGTGTGTTCTCCCTCCCATTTCCCCATCCTTCCTGCCACTCAGTTCTCTTTTTCACAAGTATGAAATATCTTGCTCAAGTAGAAAGCAGGGGGGGGGGGGGGGGGGGGGGAGAGAGTGGAGGAGGGAAGGGAGGCGGACAGGAGGAGGTGGGGGAGGGGGAGGTAGGGCGGCCCGGACAAAAAGGATTCCTATATCCACATCGCGTGCGAAGAGTCTGTGGGAACAACAACAAGGAGAGAGAGAGAGAGAGAGAGAGAGAGAGAGAGAGAGGAGGAGAGGCGGACAAGCCAAGCCAACCTCTTGGTTGTTCGGAGATCCCCCCAGTGAGCAATGGCGTGTAGTGAAGGGCAGTGAACTCTTGGCACGAGCAGGTCAGCAGCAATGGGGAGGATTGCGCGCGGGTGTGCCAGGGCTGATGCTCCGTGAGGAAAACACACAGGCGGGCCGTGACCGCCCCCTTGGTCATTGCCGTCAGGCACGCAAGGCGAGGAGAGAGAGAGAGAGAGAGAGAGGAGAGAGAGAGAGAGAGAGAGAGAGAGAGAGAACAAGATACAAGGGGGAGAGAGAGAGAGAAAATGGGGGGGGAGGGAGAGGGGAACAAGGGGGGGAGGGATGGGGGGGAATGAGGAAAGGGGGGGAGGGCCAAGAGAGGAGAGAGAGAGAGAGAGAGAAACAAGGGGGGGAGGAAAGGGGGTGAAATGGGGGGGGGGGGGGGGGGGGGGGGAGGGCGCAAGAGGAGAGAGAGAGAGAGAGGAGAGAGAGGAGAGAGAGAGAGAGAGAGAGATGGTGGTTGAGTGGATAACGCATTTGTCGTGGACGTCAGATCACTCTGGGACGGAGGTTCGAGTCTTGATGTTTTCCCTGATGATGTCTCTGCCCTCGTTAGGTCTTGACAGACAGACAGACAGACAGACGTGCGGGCAGGCAGACAGCCAGGCAACCAGGCAGAAAGACACACAGGCACACAGCTAGCTAGCTGGACATATAGGCACAGTGACGGACAAACAAAGACATCAGAACAAACAGAAATTGAGAGAGAACTGACCTTTTTCGACTCGTGTGACTAAACACACGCAACAAAAAAAACGGAAAGAAAGTTTAAAGGGCAAATAGTCAGAGGAGCAAAAATGAAACAGTAATAAAGCTGCAAATGTTGCTTCTGTGACAGAAAAGAAAGTCTCAAACACATTTACACAGCTAAAGACTCGGGACACCAAGTGCTTACAGACCAGAACCGTGCCATGATTTTTTTAAGGGGCAGGATGAATTGGAAAGGGAAGGGAGAAAACCGAACGGGGTGGTAGAGGGAAGCGGGGTAGAGGCAGACTGGGTGATGATGCTCAGTCGGTAACTGCACGTGCCACAGAACGATGACGGCGGAGGAGTCAAAGGTTGAGTGTCACTCAAAGACACCAGTTCCAGATATTCGTCAATGACTTGTCTGCTGACACAAGAGACGTTTTCTTATCTTTACCATCGACTGTCGTGTCACACATGAAGTTGAAGGGGACATTGGATTCGACCGGGATCAGTCCCATGACTACCGCTTATCTCTTAAGTTTGACTGCGATGGCAGATTCATGGTCCGTTCATACACTGTTTGAAAGCGATGCCTCTCTCTCTTCTTTCTGGGTGTGGTGTGTGTGTGTGTGTGTGTGTGTGTGTGTGTGTGGATGAGAGAGAGAGAGAGAGAGACAGACAGACAGACAGACAGGCAGGCAGATAGACAGAACATGGGGTTAGGGCGGACAGAACATACAGTGTGTGTGTGTGTGTGTGTGTGTGTGTGTGTGTGTGTGCATGGAAAGAGAGAGAGAGAGAGAGAGAGAGAGAGAGAGAGAGAGAGAGAGAGAGGACAGACCAGACAGACAGACAGACAGACAGGCAGGCAGGCAGAGAGACAGGCAGACAGGCAGACTGGCAGACTGGCAGATAGACAGAACAAGGGTTAGGACGACAACAGAACAACTGGTGAAAACGGGGATGAAGATAACGGGGGGGGGAAGGAGGGATGGAAGTGTGTGTGTGTGTGGGGGGGGGGGGGGGGGGGGGGGGGGGGCAGAGGGCTTGGGTGGGAATGTGGGGGGGGGAGGGGGTAGGCGGGGAAGGGATCTTAGAAAGAGGAGAAAATACGAGTGATAAGAGAGAGAGAGAGAGAGAGAGAGAGAGATTCACGATTCACGATTCACGATTCACGATGTTTATTGTCATTACCATTACGGTCTAATGACAAGGGGGGTAACAATAGGCTCAGAAAGGAAAATATTGCTGACATATGAAATCAGTACTAAAAAAGTGCAAAAAATCTCAACACAAAACTTCAATCAGTTATAATATTATAATCATTTAATCACATAAAATACATATCGCAAGCACTCTACCCACCAGCCCCCACCCAGTTTCACACACACACACCACACACACACACACACACACACACACACACACACATACTCACACCGCGCGCGCGCGCGCACACACACACACACACACACAAACACACACACACACACACACACACACACATACACACACTGACGCACAAACACAACACACACACACACACACACACACACACACACACACACACACACACACACACAACACACGCACAACACACTCACACACACACGCCCAACCACATGCATACACACATATATACACACGCGGATAAACACACACCACACACGCAATCAAAAAATATATGAAATTCGACCCATCCACTTTATCATATGATATATGAACATTCACTTTTGTCTTCATCATATTAATGGGTTATGCATCATAGTGGGTTAATCTTTTCTTTCTCAATTTTCTGAGCCTCTGCTATAAATTTTGCAACTGATTTAATAATCATTTCGTCATTTGAAAGTAAAATAGATGTAACATTATGAGTCTGAGCTAAATCCGTATGAAAAAAATCACACATTGTTCCGTAATGTTACATATCCTGTACAATGGAACAAGAAATGTTTTTCATCCTCAACATCATAACCACACATAGGGCAAGAAGATTCTGAGGAAGCCCCAGGCAGATACCATCTTTTCTTTGTATTAAATCCGAGAGTTCTGAATCGAAATCGAGCAAAATTTAATCCTATGCCATTTTTGTCTGTTATAATATAGAGATAATTTTCAGCTTGAAAGACATTTTTAAAATGAAGAAAACCAACTGTATTTTTCATTGCTCTCAATAGCCGAATGCCAGTTTTGTTTTATACGAACATATCAGTCTGTCTTTAAACTCTGAAATAAATTGTCTATCATTTCCAACTCCCTGTAACATCCATACAATACCAAAACCATTTACACATAATACTTTTTTAACTTGATAGGCCCAATTCTCTTTACCAGTCTCGAGTTGAATTACCATCATGTCGTATGCTTGTTTGCACAATCGAGACTGAGGCAATTTTACAATTTTTAGCCAGTATTTTATGCACTTGACAAAAGATCTTATGTACAGAGGATATCGGCCGTTTCTCCGTATATAGCAGGTATTAGAAGCATGTAAGAGGTAAATGGAGAAAACGTTTTTATAGCGTATGTATGCACTCTTTCCATTTTCTGATTAGAATACAAACCCCATATTTCAGCAGCATAAGTAAGAATAGGTTCTATTTGGGCATCAATAATTTCCAAAATAGATTACAGTCAATAGTATTAAGCTTTTTTAATGACTTCAAAATTTCAATTACACCCTTTCTACCCTTTCTGCTTCCCTCTTCCCAAGCAAAAATCAAACTTAAATTGTGTTGAAAATATCATTCCTAGGTATTTATAAGAATTGACAACTTTTATTTCTTCATTTCCATAGAACCATTTTTCATGCGTTGAAAGGTGCCCACCATTTCTAAATACAATAATATTAGTTTTATCTAAATTAACAGTTAATCCTAAACGATCTGTTTTCTTCTTTTAGTGACTTTAATTGGTTTTGGAGACCTATAACTGTTTGAGACATTAGAATAACATCGTCAGCAAATAGAAGCAAAAATATCTCAACAGCTCCTGAGATTAACTGAATACCGTGCTTTCCTTTTTTTGATATTTCAATTGCTAACTCATTAATGAAAAAGGAAAACAATTGTGGGCTCAAAAGGCAAGCCTTGTTTTACACCCTTTGGACAGTCAAAATAATTAGAATATTCACTCTTTGCACGCACACATGCCAACACAGAATTATACATGCCACGAATAGCTGAATAAAGTTTTCCATTCACTCCACTTTTACGCAACACGTTCCAAAGTGTATTTCGATTCACAGAGTCGAAAGCCTTCCTGAAGTCGACAAAGGCTACATAGAGTTTAGAATTGCTCAATAAATATTTCTGTACAAGTGAATATAGTGTGTATATATATATGATCAATAGTACTATAATTTGCTCTGAAACCTGCTTGTTCTTCTAATATTTTTCCTTTCATTTTCAGCCCATTTTGACAATCTTTTGTTCAAGATATGAGTATACACTTTACTAATGGTACTAGTGAGTGCTATACCACGATAATTATCTGGATTACTGGAATCACCTTTTTTTTATAAATTGGAATGATAATAGATTTAGCCCATTCTAAAGGGAAATTGCCGTGTTCAAAAAGCTCATTAAATAACCGAACAAGGTAGTCAACTACGATAGAATTTGCTTCTTTTAACATTTCTCCAACAATCCTGTCGGGTCCAGCACTTTTCCCTGTCCTTAGATGTCTAATACAATCCATTACTTCTTCTCTAGAAATGGTGTTATTGAACAATGGCACAGATTCATCCACATCATCCAGTGAAACGTCTTCTTCCAGAGGAACAGTATTATCTGAATCATTGAAAACATGAAAAAAGTGATCATACCATTGTTGGATGGGAGATTTCATTATAAATTAAGCTTTTCTTATTAACAGATCTTATTACTGACCAAAAATGTTTTAGAATCGTTTGTGGATTCTCTCTTAATTTCTTTAGTCTATTTTCCTCAAATGCTAATTGCTTAGTTTCTCTCAGTTTGATGTATTCTTTTCGTGACACTGCATATTCTACTTTTTTTCTTTTTTATCTCTAGCTGTTTTACATCTCTGAAATCTTTTTAGCAGCCTTTTACTTCTGCTTCTTTCTCTCACATTTCAGCATCAAAAACCAGTCATTACTTTTTATTCGACCTTGACCTACTGTGCGGACCATACATGCAGCAGCTCCATATAAAGCATTAACAAAAAGGTTTTAAACTATCTATTTTTATATCAAATCCATTCATTTGTAGGAGGGCTGACTGTAAGCAACTTTGGAACTCATCACTATCAAGTTCGTCTTTATATTTATGGACATTTTCATTCGACCAAACAATTTTTTCTTCACCTGATTGTTTAACCTGGTTACTTTCCAGATTCCGGTGAACATTATTCCATACAACTTCGACTGGCAAGTGCCACGAATGAACACAGTCACCAAACATGTAAATCAAATTTCGGTAATAAATCAACATGAATCAAAAAAGTAATCAACCACACTACATCCATTAGGGGATACAAAAGTGTAATTACCCTCTTTATCTCCATCACAAAACCCATTTAAAATATTCATATCAAACAGAAAACAAAAATCCCAGTAACGTTTTCCCAAAGCTATTTACAACCATATCTTTTGAATTACGTAAAAAAAATGTCATCCATTTCATACAAATCAAAAATCACAAATAGTCATATCTTCATGCTCAGATTGCATCTGACCTGTTCGTGCGTTCATATCACCAGTTACAATAAAGTATACGTCATCTTTATCAAACTTTTCCAACAAAGCCTCTTCTAATAAAAGTACGCCATCTTTGATAACCTTATCATTATACAGAGGGCCTCCCTCTGGAACAATATAACAACCAACAAAAAAACGACATCTTTATTCACACCAAAAAACAGTTTTATCTATCTCTTCTTAACAACAATTGTATTGTCACAATTTATCTGAATCTCTTTTATATATTTTTCCAAACAACATTTTCTTACTAAAAGGAGTATACCTCCTGAATTTCTTCCATGAAATGAAAACTTTCTAGCTGAAACATGAAATTTCACATAATCATTGAAGATGCATTTGTAGTCAAAAGACGAATCTAAAAAAAAGTTTTCTGTAAGGCAAACAAAATCAAATTTGTTACATAATTTACAAAGGAAACATCACGTAGTTTTGGAAACAAAATTTTCAACATTATAACTTAAGAAAGTCCATTGTTGTGGATGGTCTAGCCTGTCCTATTTGCTTTTTACAGAGTTTGAACGCAAGGTTCTAGTACCACCCGTACCCCCTTTCCCCATATAGAGACTTGCTGGACTGGTTAGACAGGTACGCTCGCATGCCACTCTGTCTGTTGGACACAACTCCGCCACGCGCTGTGTGTTCGTCGTTACCCGTGACGTCGATCCGTGGAGACACGGGGGGGGAATCCCCGCGACTGGCCGCTGATCCAGTTCGCTGACCTCCACCTCTGTCACGAGCCGCTCGGCAACCCCCATTCCTTACCACCATTACCACTCTGTTGCCGATCAGGTGTAGCACGCACCGGGGGTGGGGGAGCGGAGGAGGATGTAAACCCACCACTCTCACTGCCATCCCCCCTCAATGCGTTAACGGGACGAGATGCCTGTTGATTGGCTGAAACCAGATAGAAGCCCACCCTCCCCACTCTCCCCAGATTGAAATTGAGGAGTAGAAGGTGTAACTGTGTATGTGTTTGTCTTATTATTTTCTCGGCCACCCTCTACTACTTCCGCATAAGTGCGTGGGTCAGGCAATCTTGGACCAATCACAAGTTGTCCCCTGCGGAAAAATGCTCTTTTCCCTTCTTCACGAGCTGTAGCCTTTATTTTCATCTGTTGGTTTGTTAGGTCATTAGCCACTCTTACTCCTTTTTTGTTGTAATTTCTCTCTGACCTCTCTATTGCCGATTATGCACATCTTGTCTTTCCACCTGTTAAATTTCACGATCATTGGTCGTGGTTGGTCATCTCGTCTGTATCCTGTTCTGTGCGCACGTCCGATGTCGTTGTCAGTCCATTGTTTTTGTCCGTCAATGCTATTTAACACATCAACCACTGCACGCGCACATGCGTCAAATGATTCACTGGGGCCTGTTGGGGAATACCAAAAAATCTTAAGTTGTCTCTTCGAGAGAAAAACTTTCGAGTTTTTCTGTGTCGGCCTTCAGTTTGTCCAGTTCTTGTCTCATGCTGTCAATTGTTTCAGAACATTGTCGTATTTCTTCCTTTCTTTCATCTGACACATCAAACAGGTCATGAATGTCATAAGTTATGTCTTTCACTGTGTCAGTCAGATGTTTTTGTTCAGTCTCCAGTCTGTCACAGCGTTTGTTTATTTCCTCACACTGTTGTTTCACTTGGCCCAAGTCCTGTTTTATTTCAGACATATCATTTCTGAGCACTGTGGTTTGTTCACGCAGCTGGTTTTGCATCGCTTGCATTATTGCTTCAACAAGCTTGTCTTGTTCTGTCAGTGCGTATGTGTTCTTTTCGACTTCATTTTTCGTTTGTGTTTTTTCTTCAGTATTGGGGCCAGGGTTGGTCTCAATGTCTCCACTGAGAAGCAGCCTACGCAGCGAGAACACGACACGCATTGCACAGAAAGCAGACAGCAGCACTTGCACGTGCATGTCAAGTTGACACATGTATGTGTTGACACACAGCCCTTCATCTACACATTCAATTCCAGTCCCTTTTTGCCCATTGAAATAGTACATCGTACTGTTGAATGACACAGATTCTGTTACATTTTGGATGAAACTGACAATCACTCCGTACACCATGAAGATCAAACCAAAACCGACGACAACATCAATGGAAGAAATGTGTGTTTTTGCATCTGTCTCCGAACTCACCTTCTCAAAGTCACCTGACCTGTTTTGTTTACATTTGTTCTCACATTTCCTTTACCATAGAAAACGCCGATAACGGCCCTCCAAGTGTTCAAGTCCACCATTTTCTATCACATTTACTGTCACTTGGTACTTACGATGTATACCAACAAGTATAGGTAGCAAACAGTCCAGAATTCCAGTTGAACAAAGCAAGAATTTTTAAAAAAAAGACCATAATCCCTCATGAGAGAGAGACTCAAAAAAGGCTATAATCCCTCGTAAGAGAGAGAGAGAGGAGAGAGAGGAGAGAGAGAGAAGATGAGAGAGAGAGGGAGAGAGAGAGAGATAGAGAGAGGCAGACAGACAGACACAGACAGACAGGACAGACAGACAGACAGACGGACAGTCAGATGGGGGGGGGGGGGGGATCCCTCCATTTCCTTTTTCTTTGAGTGAAAAGACGAATCAAGTGAAGGTTTCCTTATACCTTGCCCTGTAGGAAAAACACAAGTCAAGCCCTGGTTCATTCAAGTATTCGAAAAAAAGAAGTTGAAAACCAGTGCAGGAAGTGACAGATTTTGTATACAGCCCGTATGTGCAGTAAATCAAAAGCCAAAATAACATCTAATGGACACGAAAATATCAACACATGACTTGGTGGGCTCGACAGATAAGGTGGAGTAAAGAAGACGAAAAATGTGAATGGGAAATGGAAGGGAGAGGGAGTCGGAGTGAGAGAAAAGGTCAAGAAGAGGGGAGGGGCTGGAAGAGGGGGCTTATAAAAATCGGGGGGGGGGGGGGGGGGGGGGGGGGGGGGCAGGGATGAGAGAGAAGACAAAATTAACAAAAAAAATAAATCACAACTCCTCCATCGATTAAAAGAATTGAAAATCACACGATGTTATATACACGACCATGGCGAATAAGAATGTCATGCATATACCCATCATATGACAACAAAATAAGACCTGTAGGTGAGGGCACAAGATGGGAGGGAAGGAGGCATAGAAGAATGTGTGTGGTGTGTGTGTGTGTGTGTGTGTGTGTGTGTGTGTGTGTGTGTGTGTGTCTGTGTCTGTGTGTGTGTGTGTCTGTGTGTGTTTGAGAGAGACAGACAAAACAGACAGACAGACAGACAGATATACAGACAGATAGAGACAGACAGATACTCACACACAGAGACAGACAGGCACACGGAGAGAAGACTGAAGATGGACCGACAGACAGAAAGACAGAAAAAAGACAGAGAGTGACAGATAGACAGACAGACAGATAGATAAGCAGACAGACAGACAGAGAGATAGATAGACAGGCAGACGGAGAGGCAGGCAGAGGGGCCGGGGGGGGGGGGGGGGGGGGGTATAAGGAAAGTTGGCGGAGAGACAGACAGACAGACAGACAGACAGACAGACAGACAGACACACAGGACAGACACACAGACAGACACACAGAAAGACACACAGACTTACGACATGTAGCCAAGCAGGTAGGTAACCGGAAGTGGGGAAGACTCGACTGGAGGAGGGGAGGGGGGAGGGGAGAGTTAGAGAGATTTCGCCTTCTGATGAGGGACATACAGGCACATAAAGAATTTCTTGAATCTTGCCTAAAGGGAAGCTCATTACAAAACTCCAATCCAACATATTAGGTGAAAAATGAAAGTACAACCGTATAATAATCAAACACACAAAGATCATGTTCAATCAAACACAATGAATATCGGTGCATGGATTGGAGGGGGCAACAGAACAGGTGGGGGAAAGTACTGTGAAGACGGGTATGGAAAAGGGGGAGGGGAGAGAGAGAGATAGATAGATAGAAGAGAGAGAGAGGAGAGAGAGATGAGAGAGAGGAGGAGAGGAGAGAGACAGATAGACAGACAGACAGACAGACAGACAGGCAGGCAGGCAGACCAGACAGTCAGATGCAGGTAGACAGACAGACAGACCACGGAGAGAGAGAGAGAGAGAGAGAGAGAGGAGAGAGGAGAGAGAGAGAGAGAGAGAGTCTGGGGGTAGTATTTTACCATGTGGACGGCAGAGATGACCAAGAATGGGGAAGAAATGGTGAGAGGCGGGGGTTGCTTCACAAAGTGTTCGTCAAAAGGACTGACAGACTCACCACCGGCTACAGATGAAGACTGTTCAGTGTCCGGTGCCAGAGAAGGTCGACCGTGTTGCTGACTTGACTGCACAGGGGATCCCTAATGAACGTCGGCATCACCAACACCGGGCACATGGGATCCCTAATGAACGTCAGCATCACCAGCACCGGGCACAAGGGATCCCTAATGAACGTCAGCATCACCAACACCGGTGACTGTCTTCATCTCTGAAGTCTTGTCGCTTACAGGAATAGTTGAGTCTGTGCTAGAGCGTGCTGGTTTCCTGCTTCATCTTCATCTTCTCTTGTAGATTTGTTTGTCACAGGTGCATTTTGTGTTGCGCCTGTTTGACTTTTTGAATATATATATATATATATATATATAATAGTGACAGTGCTTTCTTTTCTTTTTCGCAGTTTTGCTGTGTATTCGTCAGAGACAGATGGGATACCGTTGAGCTGATGTTCAGTTTGGTCAAGTCCCCTTTCTACTGTTGTCTGTCCTCCCGTTCTTCACCTCGTCCTCGCGGGCTGTCCGACTCCTGTCCTCTCTTTGTGACCCGTTATGATGGATGATTCACGAGGCTGCTGTCTAACACCATAGCCATGTGAGACACTTGACCAACTGTGAGCAAGTCTCCATTGTCAATGAGCACCATTTGGTGTTTCCCTTCAAACAGCCCCCAGTACAGTTCTCCCTGGGAGGACCAGGCCGACGAGGCTGCAGGATGGCGCTTTGTTTCATGAAGCGTCTGGGAGATGAGCAGCGTCAAATCTTCATTGATGTAAACACCAGGGGCCTTCTCTCTCAGATCCTTTCTCTGCTTGAAGATGTCGGTTTTCCCTTTCCTTGTGGTTAGTCAGATAGTCACAGGCCTGTTCTCTCTTCTTTTTTTTTTTTCTTGTATGTATACTTTCCAGCACAATAGACAACATTGATGTGCGTGGGTTTAAAGGTTACGAGTCCCAATGTTTATTGCATGGTTTTCATCACGCTTGATTCTGTCTCATTCCCTCCACCGCCAGCTAAATCGATTTGTTGATGTTGTCTTTGAGGTTTATACTGTTCTAACAGGTACCTGTGTTCTTTCTTTTTCTTGCTTCAGGTCTTTTTGCAGGCGATTGATATCGTCACTCAGGTTATAGTTGGTTTTTTTTTTCCGCTCCCAGATCTTCACGTCTCGTTCTTAAAAAAAAAATAAAAATAAAAAAAAAGACTCATTCTCTTTCATAAGATCAAAAAATCTCATCTGAGATTTTGTCCGGCTGTAAATTTCCCCTGTCATTCTCTTTCGTCCCCTATCCGATACTTAGCTCAATCCAGTTTAAACTGTCAATCAGCGTTCTATCAGCGTCGTCATTACATAGAACGATTTCCGTCTCACCTCCTCGTAGAGTATCGTCTTGAGAATGTTCGTAACTTGTAAAATTAGTCATTTTTTGCTGCTGTTGTTCGGGAATCTTCCTTGTTCTGCTTGCCGATCTGTCCTTTTCTGCACCCACCCCCTCCCACCTCCTGTCCTTACCTGTTCTGACAATGTATCAAAATGACCTCCCTTTGACTGCCCTGAACAACTGTTCGGCCTTTCATTTGTGTTTGATCTTATCTGTGTGACACTTTGTGTTCTCATCCTTGGTGCAAGGTTTCATTTTTCTTTCCACAACAAAATTGAAATAATCAATGCCTTTTCAGCAGAATATCAAATGCAGAAAAAAGTGGGAGGGGAGGGGGAACACAGAGGAAAAGAAAACCGAAATTATCTTTCACAGTTTGTCCCAAGGAAAACCGAAAATTACCTTCTTCACAGTTTGTCCCAAATAGGAAATAAACAAAAATGTTTATGAATACCAGCACAGGGGCAAAGAAAAACCAAAACTATCTTCTTCACAATTTGTCCCAAACAAAGGAATTAAACAGAAATGTCAGAAATGCCAGCCAGTCATTGCAGTATCCCCACAATGTTTCTCTCAAGCACAAAACACTAGGCATAGGAAGCAGGACAGCAGCCCAACTGGAACAGGAAGTCTCCTTTGAAGAAATCAAAAGCATTGTCAAGGAGAAGCAAATAAGAAGATGGCTTGAGCAGCACCCAGACTTCAACAAAGGGGATGCATGCTACCGGATGCCCAGATCAGACCAAGTGAACATTGTGAGGCTGAGGACAGGGCACTCCAGACTGAGACATCACATGTCCACAATATTCCACACTGGCGAGTCTTCAGATTATCCATGCAGTACAGCCCCAATGACTGCGGAACGTTTCCAGCAAAACTTAGAGCAGAAACCTAACCTGCCATCACAACGATGAGGGGAAGCCTATGGACCACTGGAGGGCCTCTGCCACATAGCAGCCTTCGCTAACACCTCAGGGTTCCTGCCTGAGTGAACGAAGAAGAACAGTACCATCCTATATTACTGTTGATCATCATCATTCAGTCATTGATTGATTGATTTTTTTTTTTATCTTATAATATATTATTATTATTATTATGTGTGTGTGTGTGTGTGTGTGTGTGAAAACTTCCCACAGTTAATCTCATTATGATCATAATTCACCCATAATACCGTATAAATGTGTGTGTGTTTTTTCTCCCCCCCCCCCCCCCCCCCCCCCCCCCCCCCCCCCCCTTTTTCGTGTGTGTGTGTGTGTGTGGGGGGGGGGGGTGGTGTTTGTGTGTGTGTGTGCGCGCGCGCGCGCGCGCGTGCGAGTGAGCGTGATACATGATACCCCGTTCCTCATTGATCATTTCTATCTCTTCTCAACCAACACGAGCATATTAATGCCAGCACATTATTTCACCTGTTACAATGAACACCGTGCCACAGCATTGTTTACTTTTTCAACAACACTATTTGCAATAATTTCCCAGGCCATCCTCCCTCCCCTCCCCCCACCCCACGCATACTTATGTGTGGGTGGAGAGATATGAGCTCTCCCTCCCTCTCTCTCTCCCCCCTTCCCCCATTGCCCTCCCTCCCCCCCCCCCTTTTTTTTTTCTCCCCCCCCCCCCCCCCCCCCCCAAATATACCTTATCACCCATTGATTATTTCCATTTCCTTCCAATCATTATTAGCATTACCCACACCCCCGCATACAACTACCCACACATAACTACTATCATCACCATCACCAACCACTAAAGTCGTTCTTTTTTCGTTCTTTATTTTTCCTTTTTTTATCATTTTTTTCCCTTATTATTTTTTCCTTTTTATCTCTCTTTTTTTCCCCACTACGCACTATTATCAATCCACCATAATCACTACCATCACTGATATATCATACTATTCTACAAAACAAGCTACAAGCCCCATTGTTTCACACTCACTCCCTCCCCCCCCCCCCCCTCACTATTTCCTCTCCCATGATCCCCCTCCTGGGTGGCCTCGTTTCCGTGCGGGCGGCCATTTTGGTTATGTGTGCCGAATATGAGAAGATACGTGGTTTCTCGTTCTTCGTTTCCACTGTCCTAAATGTTATTTGTTTTTGCCTGAAGAAGACTCAAGAGGTCGAAATGCATCGTGTCATGTCCTGTTCTTTGTTTTGTCTATGTCCTTGGCGGTACCTAACCCCCTCTTTTTTCTAAATTTCTAAAGCAGTCAGCTTGGACTGGAGTTCTTTCAGGCCATCTGAACCAGACCGTCAAAAACACGTGCGTCCGCTCTGTGAACAGGTGTCAATCAAGATTAAAAGTTCTGATTTACCATGAGCAGAGCACTAAGCCGAGCCGGCCAGTCATGATTCTCAGTAAGTGCCTGGTTCGGAGCCGGAGTGAATGCGTGCGCATCACCATCCCCCTCTCTCTCTGGGTTGCCGTCACTACATTCATCTCACCTGTCTATCCCGTGAATGACCTCGCTATGTCCACCCTGTCGTCGCCCTGTGAGTTACGGTACATTTTACAGTTTTGTCCATATGGATATATATTTACATGTTATATCCATACGGATACATTTTACATTTTATGTCCATATGAATATATTCAACATGATATATCCATACGGATACATTGTACATTTTATGTCCATATGGATCTATTTTACATTTTATGTCCATATGGATATATTTTACGTTTATATGTCCATATGGATATATTTCACATTTTTATGTCCATGTGGATATATTTTACATTTTTATGTCAGCAGGGATATGTTTTACTTTTAATGTTCGTATGGATATATTTCACATTTTTCGTCCCCATGGTATACATTACATTTTATGTCCCTGTGGATATGTTTTACATTTCAAATCCTTATGGATATATTTAACATTTTTCGTCCGTATTAAGTAGGCCTACACCAAGTTCTGTCCCCTGTTATCTTTGAGAAGCCACAGCCTTAGCCAAGTGTCAAAAAGTATCATGGTAGTTCGACGACGACAAACCTCCGAATTGGGGAGGGGGGGGGGGGGGGGGGGGGGCGGTGCCTGCAAGTCCTGTTTCTATGCAGCGTCACCGTCACAATGGAACTTTCCTGTCACCACTAGGAGCGTGCTCAGGACAGTGGGACAGAATGGGGTAAAATGTGATCCCCCCCCCCCCCTCTCCCCCACCCCCCTACCCCATCCGGGCGGGCCATGCTGACCTTTGCTGACATCATGGGATCTGGTATTATGGTGAAGAAAAAGATGGGCAGGCCTACTTCGAGCACCAACAGTTGGACGATACACCCGCACAGACTGCCTGATCCATCTTCA